>OMLP01016154.1:0-16500 GCA_900302685.1 Spondyliosoma cantharus
TGACAGTTTACCATAGTATATATCGTAAGTAACTGAGTTTTAGGTCCTGTGTAAGTACTGCAGCAACAGCTGTGCCTGTTTGTTCTTAAATGTAATGAAGTAGAACTGAATAGGCTTTCTGTAACACTAAAAACTTATCTGGCTGCCACTGGACCGGCGTATGAATCATATGGCTGTTCCTGGCGCACACCTACAATTTGCCCAACTCCTCACTGGAGAACAGAAATTGTTAAAATCCACCATAGTATTCTGCACAATTTAATCTTAAATTGCCATTTTTATCTTATTGTGTTCCATCTTATTCATTTACAACTCAGCTATCATGAGCTCAATCTGAAGATGCCGTCTGTGAAACGCAACACAGGCAGACGACAAAGCTGCTGCCCTGCTGACGGCTCAGGCAGCCCATGCCAGGCAGCACGGAAAGACGAGAAGGAGGAGAGAAAATAGGAGGAGTGAATGAAATAAAGGAGAAGAAGAAGCTGCGTGGAGAAGGATTAAAGACAAAGAGGGTTAGTGGGACGAGATGAGGGAGAAATGGGGTGCAGAGGAGGGAGTGTAGAGCAACGGTGAGTGATCGAGAGAGGTTACGGCTTGGACTCTGACCCAGATTTTAAATATGGTCTCTGACAACCTGATCTGACCAAGCTGCTGTGTGGTCTTCCTTTCTTTCCACTCGTTACAGATGCATGGCGACCACACGCCTCTCTTCTCTGCACCCTGCGCAGTCGCTTGACGAGTCCGAGCACGTTCATTTAATGCAACATTAAAATGACGACAAGCTGGAGGTCAGAGCGTCACCAGATTCCCTCCTTTCAAAAAAAACATATCACCCCTTTCAACTTGTGCATGTGCTCATCAAACACAGATTACACCTCAGGCTTAGAGAGGGAGAGAGAGGGCTAGAAAATGTAAGTTCATGTTAATTACATTAGCCTGCATGTAGCTGCTTTTCAACAGACTTTGCAGGAGTGTTGTGAATAAAATATTTTCATAGAGGCATAAAAAAATTCTGTAATTCAAAGAAGTAGGCAGAAGAATTTTCTCTATGTTAGGGTAAGGGAACAGTGGGTGCAAGCTGAAGTCTTTGGCAGAGGTTGTTGGCATTTGTCTTCTGCTTTTTTGCTGGTTTGCTGGAAAAGCACTCGGCTGTTTGGTTATTTTATGGCCAAGCAGGAGCTGTAACTAAGCCAATTCCTTTAGAAGAAGAAATCAAGATTCTTCAGTGTTTGGCAGAGCTAATGGGATTATTTTTTTAATAGCCAGAATTAATAATTCATAATAAAATCATATCAAAGAAACACTATATCACAATAGTCTGTTGTAAAAATGCAATTAATAATATTCAGCAAGTCAAAAAGAGGATATCTTCACATTTGGGAGATATTTTAGTCTTTGTAGCATGGCAAAGTGTCGGTGTACATTTCTTGAATTTATAACCCGCCTGCCTGGATAAACATGAGCGCACACACACAAACACCTCCTGTAATGTGTGTTGAGATCGCTGGGAGTTAGGTGACAGATACTGAGAATGCTTGGACCTAAATTAAGCCCACTGCTTCATCAAAAACATCCTGCCTTCCTGCTTGGACTGAGATTGTGGTGACTTCTCACAGAGAGGGCAGGTAGACCAGTGGGAACAAACGCACACTTAGTCACACACATGTCACCACAGATACTGAATCATTTATTCAGCATTTCTGTGACTAATGAAACCAAACATGTTTTGTCGCAGCTTCACAGAAAAGTTGTAGTCATGCCTCACGGATTATTTTTAGTAAAAGAATATCACATACTGGCGATTATAAATGTTAACTAGCACGGTGATTCATTTTGCTGGAGCAGAGTTGCAATAACTTAAATTAATCGTAGTTTTTTTTTTCTTCCCCTGAGTAAATTACTATATTTCCATAACCACTGCATTGTCCTTGTGCTGTGACATGCACTTCAGGGAGGAATTGCACCACATGAAAAAAACTCCTCAAACAAACTGTACTGTATGGATTCTATAGTGTAAATGATTACATAAGGCTTAAGGCGTATTCATGCATAGACACAGATACAGATGTGGAAAGAGCAGAAATACAGCGTAACAGAGTACAGTTTCTCAAGCTCATAGCTAATTTTGAGCACTTCAAAGTACTTTTTCAATACTGCCACAAGTCTTTAGTGAGGTTGGAGAGGAAAAAAGATTAAGAGGTAAAACATGATGCGGTGTTTGAGTCGATCTACATCAACGCTGTGTTGTTAGACCGGCTAAAACATTAGAAAAGCATCTCACTGGTTAAAGAATCAATTCTGAAAGGCATCAACTTTCGCAACGAGCGCCCTCTTGACCCACAAGTACGCTTGATGTAACACTTACATACATTTACGTAAGTACGGTAAGTTTAAAAGCATGACCTTCACTTTAAATGCAGCATTGTTCCACTGTGTGGCCACTTGTACTGAAAGGTAAAGGTTTGAGTACTTCTTTCCATATGCTCACTGGAAAAGAGAACATATTTACCAGCCTGTACACACAATTGCAGTATGACCCATATACAGTAACAGAGAGTAAAAAAAAAAATGGGTGGGAGCAGAGGAGGCGAAGGAGGCCTGGAGGGAGGAGAAGGAGGAGGAGGAGGAGGAGGAGAGCTCTGCACCACTCCGCTCCAGCTCCACTTCCACTGGTGACCCCATGGCTGTAAATCTGAAAGTAGAAGACCATTCCTCACTTCTTTTTTTTCTCCTGTCTTACTTTCCAACATTACACATATCACTGACAAGAACTGACTGTCAGTATTTAACGTGGACTCATTATAACCTTTTGGCAAGTCAAAGTCAGATGTTAATCTGTTTGACAAGCGAGTTCAGTAGGTGAAATCTCAACGTTCGGTTGCAGATGTTTTGGACTTGTTCATATAAAGTATGAAATTAAACAAATAAGATCTTTCTGACGGAACAACAAATGTCACTGCTGGTCTCTGCATGTTAACAGAAAACTTAATTAAGCAATTTCACTGACTTGACATTCAGTTAAATAAACAGAGCGGTATTGCTTAAAGGGGCACCATGTAGTTTTGGAGAAGAAATTCAAACTTGGAATTTTTATATTTACAATGTTGATGAGGTCATAATACAAACTCAGAAATATTCATCTTTTCCATAACTGAATAAACAAGCTGCTCTCCGAAGAAAATAAGGTCCCCAGAACACTGTTGGAAGCTAGAGCGGTGGCAGGGTCCGCCAAATATAAAAACCATAAAACAGTATGAAATGGTTTTGTCCTTTAAGGTCAGTTTGTTTATTTAGTTATTTAGTATTTTTTTTAATCAGTCAATGAAAATCTTTAGCTTCTGACAAAAATGTCTTCCCCAAAACTACATACTGCACCTTTAAAAAAAAACAAAAAAGAATTGATCATTTTTTACTCTCGCTCATTAAGCATGCATATCTTATTTACACCCACTCCCAAGCTTTCTGACAGTTGCCAGTAAGAAAAAAAAAAGGAAAGAATAGGTGAGAATAAAGAAGGATCTCTCTAATACAATTAACTTCCAGAATAAAAGACTGTGACCGCTTAATTGTCTTGATGCCTGCGACACAACACGTCCCTCTGAGTCCAAGCCAGGCAGATCACTCAGAGAAAGTGGTGGTTAACAGCTGAAAAGAGTAAAGTTTAGTTGAGGCCGGTAAGAGATTTTCATACAGCTCCTGCTGGCTTTGACAGTCGAGAATGGATCAGGTTTGAGTTGAAATGGCTCCCGGAGTGACACTAAAGATATTAGTATCTGCAGCAGTGTTGCAGCGCCTTGCCAAAATCTACCCAAATAAGTCCTCGCAATGTAACATAGTCAGGATAAAATACTGTTGGCCTCTAGATATGCAGCCAACATACAAATTTGATGTTTGCCTACCTAATTGCCTGCAACATGAGCTAGGGACTAAGAGGAAAGTAAAAAAGACAAACAAGTGCGCCGCACTTCCAAAACTTTAATGAGTTGCTCTTTTGGTTATGACTTCTTGAGGCTCGGTGCACAACCCATCCACCTTAACTATAACAGCATTTCTGAAATGCAGTCCTTGGAGTCACAGGCCAAACTCTGTTGCATTATTGAACTGAGTATCACGTTCAATTGAGCAATAGCTCCATACAAAAAACATCTATATATTCTGACAACCATGATCTTAGATCACAGCCCTGGCTTTGCATGCTTGAAATGTGTGTGCTACTCTTCATGTAATTGCTCCTCTTTCGCTCACAAAGAACAAAGGACGCACCCAAAGCTGCATCACAAATCTCTCTGCGTGGTAATTGCCGACAGCCACAAGTTGGACAGCAACACCTCAGCAGGCAAACGAAAACAACACATGGAAAAATCGCTTTTCTCCGATTTGGAATAAATCATCAAATTGCTGATTCTCCTCGGCACTTTCTTTACTCCGACCAAAAGCTTGCAGAGACTGTTTGTAATGTTTGCAGCCAAAAATAAGTTAAACCATGGATACCTTCCCCAGAAAAAGAGAGCTATTTTATTACCCTGTTTTGGCTTATTTTGCAATAAATTGAGATAATCTTTAAAAATGATGAAAGAGTTTTTAAAAATCTGACAGAACTCACTGGTAATACATATGTATTTGGTCCAATAAGTGTGTAAATAGTCTTCAGATGTTTCTGCCGATGCCTCGTGCATGTATGCCAGGATCAGGCTCCAGGTTACAATATCAACCCAGTAATGGCCCAACCCAACAGATGTGGGGTGTAGAGAAAGAAAATGAGTTTGGTGTGCTCCACTAACTCATTTTTTATGGTCAATGGTTTAAAACATATACAAAATAAAATGCAAATACAGCACCAAAATTAAATCAGATCATTCTATGACACTGTGTTTGTCAAACGCAACTCCCAACAAGCTCCTTTAATCAGCAGGTTGGTTTCAGGGATCAACAAGTCGATGGTTAAGTTTAGGTATGAAGTTACAAATGACTGGCTTGCATTTCAGTTGGTAGAGCTTGTTGAGGTTTATGCACAGTCTGAAAGGAAGCCCTGCTCGAGAAGCTGGCTTCAGAAGACCGATAATCCTCTGGGCATTAACGCTTTTAAATTTAAGTCTGTTCAGTTCTTGGTTTGATTTTAGTCGACCTGTGCTTGTTGTGATGGCTCTGAATTGGATTGTTTTCTGCACGAAAATGCAGTCAGTGTCTCTGTCTCTCTTCAGGCGTTAACCGCACACTCTCACAAAAAGAGGAATGGGTGAATTTGTGTTAATTATTCCTGGAGGGACTGTTTAGTGTATAAAAGTGTGCTTATTCAAGCTTTTGACATTTCAGATAATAAAGGAGTCACTCTGCTTCATTAATAGCTTTTCAGACACAGACTATGTTAGCTCTGCACACTGCACCAGAGCAGGTTCAAATGGATGGGTGGGGAGGGAGCGGGGTGGTGATAAGGGGAATTTGGGTGCACTGACAAAGTTAAACCGAGTTCATCCTCCAAACTCCATCACCCTCGGACCCCACCTCCACCCCCACATCCATCCTCCCATGCAGCCATAGGAAAAGGGAGGGTTTATTTTACTATACATTTCCCGTTATAACAAATTGATATATGAAATGACTGCAGCTGTTGTTAAGGCTCCAATGCTCATTGCATTAGTCTCTATCTGCTTGGCTGATGTATGCTTGAGACACCTTGAACCGCCGCTTGCTTTATAAAACCAGCAGCAATTTGACAATCAAGCACAGAGAGATCAGACTGTGATGCAGGTGGTCAGAATGTGAACAGACAAGCATTAGTAGAACTCCCTGGGTTATAATTCTACTTCAAACAAAGTTGAATAGTGCTAATTACTTAGCTTTAGAGCTACTGGTAGGCGGATTTAATTAACTTTAGACTGAGCTAGATGAGCCGTTTCGTTTTGTTTCCATTCTTTAACCCTAAGCTAAGCTAAGAGGCTGCTTGGTTATTGGGTATTACACCACCAGAAATACGGTCCTTTTATAAAAGCTGGCTGTCTATACAGTAGAAAGATACAAAATATTTTTTTAAATCGTGCTACATTTCCAGAAAAAACGGAAAAAAGTATTCACTTTTGCTCAAATGGTAGAAAACCTACAACAACCAGAATGCACTGCCTGATGGAAAAAGCAAGTTTGGCAGTGCTCGGTTTTGGCTCGTCCGTTTTGAAACAGGCGGCCAACTGGTAAAACATCTCGTATTACAGCTAAACAGTACACTAAAACATGTTTCATTCTGAAAACATTTTAGGCAATGCAGAATCTTCGTTCATATTTGATCAGCATTGCCTAATTTTACAGTTTGATCTGAGTTTGTTGAGCCATCCATCTCTTGATCCAAGAGTGAGGCTGCTTTTTCTCTCAGATTCCTGAATCTTTTTGTCCAAAGAGACAAAAATATGCAAGTCCAATCTGTAGTTTGAACAACAGCCCCAGGGCCAGCAAAAGGCCATAATAACATGGCAGCCATTTTCCTCTTTCACTAAGGTGGGAGACTCAAACTCCGTTCCAGGTTGCAAGTCATATAAAGGTACAGAATCGTACGAATTTCATTGCTCCGACTGATCAGCAACTGAAAAGATGATGAATCGGTTCATATTTCAAGATAACACAGCATATTGATAAACCTGTTCCCCTTCTGTTGGAGAACAGAACAGAACATTATTATTCAATCACTTCCTTGCTAATGTTTGTTTTTATAATGTTACATGATGAGATAGGACATTTATTAAGCCTGAAACTGAAGCACATTGAATGTAAATAAATGTATGTAGATAAAGGGTTATCACATTTGTACCTTGAAATATGGCCCAATTAACCCTCCAGAATTTTCGGTTGCTGTTCAATCAGGAGGAGGTGAAATGGTAACGATTAGTCAGCTATAACTATACGACGTGCAACCTTGAAAACAGCAGTACAACATTATCCCAGCATTTGAGCTTCCCATTCTAAGCGTGATGGTAGAAGAAAATGGCCCTTATGTAAATATGGTCAAAACTGAACGACATGAAACACTCTTTGTAAAAATTTCCAAAAGCTCATGTAAATAACAAACAAGATGCAAAATAAAAACATTGATAGGAAAGAAGTCTATGTCAAAAGTGTTGACCTGACATGAGGAGGGCAAGTTGTCACCATCAATCTGACATTAAAAAACATATACGCACACACTATTCCTGCACGTAGTCATACTGTATGTCACGCGTAGTGCTAATTTGACACATCAACACTGCCTGAAATAACCCGTCCTCTCCTACCACGGAGATGAGTCAAGACAAGAACAGCCAAGTATAACAAGAAAACACAAGAGGCAAAAAGGAAGAAAAATAAAACAACATCAAATAACATTGTCATGAAATGCAGATGTGAGATTTTCCAAAACTGTTGGTTTTGGAGTCGGATGGGCACAGCACCGCTTGTCTAATACCCAAGGAATGAGGTGGAAGTCCCAAGAAGGCACGTTGCCGGGCTTAAGGTCGCCTCGGGCCTGCCTGTCACACTGTGGCTCCCATCACTCTGGTGCCAACATGAAACAGCTTCTCGTTCAACACTTTACAAGGTACACTCCACAGACACAGCCAATTTATTCATGTCCACATCAGTTTCAAAGGTTACACTGAAAACAAAATGCAGATTCTGATATTTCACAGACCTGTCTGCTGCACATGTACTCTGCAGATCAGCAATACACGCAGACAACCCCAACAAGAGTATCAGGGGGTACAAAAAACAAGCATAAACACCCTTTCTTCTGAAAACCAACTAGGGCTGGATCATGCTGTACCCGTGACTGATCATTTTGCAAACATTAAGATCAAAATAAAAGCAACAATCGATGTTTTCCAAGTGGCTTGAATAACTTCCATTGACAGCTTCAATAGAAGCGGAAAACCTCTTTTCTGTAATGGAAGCGGGTTTTTGGGAAGATAGGTTTTCCCTTTTTGTAATAACCTTAGAGCCAAGCTTGGCACAGAGGCCCTCTGGACTGGAGGATGTTAGCCCGAGCCAGACAATGGGACTTCAAGTGAGCCACAGCGAGTCAAAAGAAAAGATCAGAGCAGCTATGAGGCTCTGTCATGCCTCTGATTAGTTGAAAATGTTTACTTCATCCCCCTGTTAACTTCAGACGCTACATGGAAGTTAGGGAAGCGGCAGCTTACCTCCACTGCCGTCTCTTTTTATTTTAAGCAAGCAGCACCACGCTGAAAAAAGGCCTACCGCAGTTCACCATTAGCCCTGTCAGCTCACAAAAGAGTAGTGAAGAGGAGGGCGTGAGGAGTAAAATGGCCACCTTTCCATTATCACTACTGGTGGAGAGGTCGCACAGATAAAACACTCACCGCCGCAGGTTTGTTTGGTGAGTTTTGGCAGTGAAACCACTTCTTTGGCAAATGATCTTTCTGCTAAAACAAACTGCTGCTTTTTCCTCACCCCTTTATACACATACACACATGAACACACACACACACACACACACACACACACACACACACACACACACACATTTCACTTGCTGACTCCACACAATGGGCATGACTGTATCTGCAGCATCAAACAGGCATCTGCCAATCGCCCTGCGGAGCTCATTGTTACTCAATACTGGGGCATACAAGCGCTGAGTCGAGTTCAGCCTCCAACAAATTTTGCAATGCAAAGAGAAAGTGCCGATGAGGTCTGCCAACATGCATCGTTGACCCCAAATAGCCAGAAAACAACTGGAAACTGACGTGCCCCTGTCTATGGTTGGCAAGGGGTGGAGGAGAAGGGAGGAGGAATGACTTTTCAAAATATTTAGGCTGAACTCAAGCTCAGGCACTGGAGCACCTCTTAGCTATGAGGCCTGCATTTCTCCTCATACTATAACAAATGGTTTCACACAATACATACAGCAGCAGCACTCCTCTCATGTATACGCAAACATAATCACAAAGACTCACAGTGGAAGACGAGGCCCAGCTGTCGACAGGAAAGTTTAATACCGCAGGTTTGAGATTCCATATGATATGCAAACAGAAAGTAAAGAAGAGGTCAAGAGTGTGTGACTGAGTATACACATGTGTGCACAAAGCACTGACCCCTGAGTCCAAACAGATCGTTGTGATATATATGTAAGATACACGCCTTCTATGGCTGAAGCCTGGGGGTTGTATGTGATGTTTGTTCTGACCTGTGTGTAAACCTGCCGCCTATACTCGCTGCAGTGTGCAGCACAGCCTTGTTGGGTTATTTGTTTACTTCTGCAGCTTATACTGCCAGACCTTTTCAAAAGGATAAACTGGGAGTGTGTTTATTGATTCTGAAATCTGTAAGTGGATCTCACATCAAATAGCTTCACAGGACCAGGACTCGGTTGGTCCAGCCTCATAAATCTAGTGACTGCTAGCTGAAGTTTTACTCAACTGGGTTGCACAATTAGAAATATCTTAAAGAGTAAAGACTTTAGTGATGTATATATTGGGTGTGGAAACATCTGAAGCCCTATCTGATCAAAAGCAATCAGCTATGTAAACAGAAATTGAAGTATTGTCACAAGCTGCGGCATGACTTCCAAAAAACTGTTTTCAGGGGCCTATGTAAGAACTGCCATTAGCTCGTTAGGTCAGTTAGCCGCGTAACTAGCTGTCCAAACTGGGAGTTTGGCGAACCAGGGTTGGTGTTTACACCGCTAGCACAGGAGCTTGAGATTGGAAATGGTTGGGGCTTGCTGGGGGGTCATGCCTATGTTCCCTGGGTCCATACAACCCATTTTTTGAAGGGTTAGGGTTAGGGTTCCCCGGTCCCATACATAGCATGCTAACTTCAGTATATATCTTTTTGAACACAATAAATAGACCTTTACCACCTTTAAATGTAGGTACCGCTTTGTAATTTGATATATGTGTTTTGGATTTAGTAGTAGTAGTAGTTTAGTAGTATGCAGCTTAAAATTTGTGGGAAATAGCACATTACCTTAACCTAACTGAAGTTAATTTGAATGTAATTTCAGTAGTGTTAGCGTGGTGTTTTGGCTACGTTATTTAGCTGTCTGTTTCGTTTGTCTCACACATTTTTAGTCTTCATGTCTATTCTTCTGTTTTAGGTGCATTACCACAGTGGTTTTTGCTCAGCTAATCGCAGGTGACCTACGCTCACTACTGTGACCCGAGCAAACACAGATGGAGCACTGAAGCTGCTGCTCTGCTAACGTGCTGCTTTAGCTAACTTTATTGGTCTAACACTTGCAATTTGAGGTATATTGAGTCGTCTATTAGCAAGCTAACGTTAGCTTCCTGAGTTAATTCAGTTAGCAACTTAGCAGTGACAACTGCTCTCTAAATAAGTATTAGTGTGTGTGGTGGGACCCATTTTAGTTCAGTGATACACAGTAAACATTCAACATTTTAACAAGGCTAAGTTTGGACAGGCTCCGGAAGATCCACAAAGGCAGTGGACAGCAACAGCAGCATCACTTTGATTTAAGGTATTACTAAGACGTAGGGAGCACCATCACAGATATGTAATGGCCCATCACCCTCCTCTCTGTTTACTCTAGTTATACCGAAGCCTGCTCTCACAGGCCGATTGGCTTAAAGCAGGTCAGGAGGGTTCATTCTTGTTTTTTAAGAGCTGGAGAGATCCACACAGGGAAGGTCTGCTCCAGTATTTCTCGCCCTCTCGCTTTTGTCTGCAGTATTTGCTCTGGGTTTGAGTGGTTCTTCTGGTGTTGGAGCACTGTCAGCCCACACCCTAATGGCAACCTGTGTTAGAGAGAGATCTGGGACCGTGCCGGCACTGGTAAGAAGAAGGGGGGGCCTAAGCTAACGTTATGGGTGTGCCCCTTTCACCTGTTGAGTCATGCCACCATGGTGCACTCATCACCATCTTTTTTTTCGTGTGTGCAAATATGAAAAGTTGTCTACCAGAAATCTTATTGACAAGAGAATAGGACACATGAAGTCTGGGTGAATGAGTTCAGTCACACAAACTTTCTGCCCCCCCCCCCGCTCCTCCCTTGAGCTTTGTGTTAACGCCTAATTCAACACCACTCACATTCAGGGACGTTTGCAGGTTCACGCTGCTGAGTCTCAAGTAGATAAAGAGGAGCCGTGGTGCATGTCGCGCCCTTTCCCCTACTTCTATTCTCTGACTTGTCTTGTCATCACTCAGTACGACTGTGTCATCCTCAGGCTTGCTACAGCGGCACATTTATCATTGTAAAGATGGATTAACGCAATCACGAAAGAGCCGTTTTGTACTCCGAGCGACTCCGAGACTAAAAAGAAGCAACTGAACTTAAATTGTCGCCATCTTTTTCATTAGATGCATTTTCATTAGGCAGCTCCTTTGATTACGTATTTTGGCAGTATTGCCTAATTTGGAGCAAGAACAGAGAGACCTGTGCTGACTTGCTGTAATTCAAAGCGTAAATATAATCAGACAGGGACTGAGGTGAAGCTCCTCTTTCAAAATACCTCAATATTTACACTCCATAATGCTTCTCGTTCATGATTCGAAAACAGTCTAGCCTCCCATGCGCAGGTGTTTCTAGAAACTGTAGTCGCTACCCCCTCTTAGCCAAGCCAAAATTATTCTCTTACACCCAGAATGACCCTCAGAACATGAAGCTCAAACATGCTTATCCGGAGAGCTGTTGGAGAGCCTCTGCTGAAATTCAAATGGCTTTGTCAGATAATGATGCAGTATTTTCAACATGCACTCATCAGGCACAGAGAGGCGGCGAAAAGCCAGGTGAGCGAGAGAAATTTGAGAGGGGAACAAGTCATTTTGACGTTGATAAAAGAGTTTAAAAACATGTTTTCGTCTGTTTGTGCCTCTTGATACCCCGAGGTGCCCGGACAGGGTTTGATGTGATTTTTATAAAACGCTCTCTGTGTGGATCTGACCCCTGACTCACCCTGACCCCACCTTTGCTCCGTTCTTGGGTTGGTAAAAGCGATGCTGACTGGCGTTCAGCCGGTGCCTTAGGCAGCGATGGCGGCTGGATGGCGGCTGAGCAGCAGCCATGGGGGGAAGCACACTGTCAGTCCTGTGATAGCCGTATGAGATTCCACATGCTCTGATGAGTAATTCCTCCCTCCCTCCTCCATCACCATGTGGTTCGTGGCCCTGAGTCATCGTCCACACTTTCCCTCACTCCCTCTCCCCTTGTCTGTCTGTCTCTCTCTCTCTCTCTCTCTCTCTCTATCTCTCTATCTCTCTCTCCCTCAACGTGAAGAGGATTCTTCCTTCCTTCCTTCAGCGGCGGCCGTCCCACAGGGAAACTCAACAGAATAGCCTCCCTCCGATGACTCACTCACCAACATTGAGAGCTCTGCTCCACACCACCCGCTCTCCAGCCATGACAGCCCACCTCACCACACCCAGGCCTGGATCTCAGTCCTCCACGGCCTGCTTCCCTCTCTTTCAATCTGCGTTTATCGCTGTATATCTTTCTCTGTCTCTTACAGTCTGCCTGTTTGCCATTTTCTAAATCTCGCTGTACAGTTGCTGCCTTGTCAAGACATCTCATTGTTGACCTGTCTTTATAACCCCATCTGCCTGCCTATGTCTCTACCAGCCTGTACTGTGTATCTTGACACTCTCCAGGCCTGCCTTTGCCATTTGCCAGCCTGTCTTATTTGTCAGTCTACCTGCCTACCTGCCTGTGTGTCTCAAGCTGTCCCTTGGCACTCGACTGCAAAGTCAAAATACAGAAGGACACAGAGAGTCGACTTCCCCGTCTGCATTTTAAACTACCAACACTTGGGCGAAAAAATATAATGATGGCGTAATTCTTGAGTCAGCCGGACAACAGTATTGTTAGTAATGAGACGATTTCATTCTGCCAGTGCAGCTCCCAGGTAACAGTTGTTAACATTTCCAACTTTGTGCTAATCTGCATCAGCAAACGTGTTGTGAAACTTGTGACGAAGGTTACTGTTGTTACTGCTGGATTTCAGCAGCTCCCTGTGGGCCCGGATCCTTCCATTCATGTGCTCTGCAATTCAATAAGCGCTGTGACTTCTACAGTTAAAACACTAAAATCTGTGCAACCAATACATGCAGGATATCTGTACACGGCCCTGCAGTGCGACAGGTTGCTGAAGTGAATGACTGCACGCCGCTCAACATGTTGTAACAGGAGAATTGTTGACCATTGCAAGAGCAATAAGGATTTTTAGGGGCATTATGACTGGGTTAATAAAACACAGCTGCCCCTAAAAGTCCCTCACTTTTCTTGCTGCCTTTTCTTTCTCTCTCCCTCCCTCCCTTCCTAATCTTTCTATGTTTCATTCCAGACTTTTGAGATCAAACTACAGCATTACACTGACTCCCCGAGTGCAACTCGGTACATGACCTTGGTATCTGTTCAGCCGTGGCTGAGGAACAACCTGGAGTGACCACAGCATCTGAAGTTTGACCTTTTAAGAGGGGTCTGGGTCATATATTTCACGAAAAAAGCGAGCATGCTTTTCATCCAGTCTTTATGAATTGTATATTTATAATGGCAAAGTTTATTGGGTTTTGCAGTGACGTTTTAAAAGGGAGTTGAATGAGTTCAGAGCAGAATTTCCGAGAAGCAGCACTCTGTGTGTTCATTAGAAGTTCAGCTTTCACGGAAAAGGTAAACACCATCTGAAGCCCAAGCAGAGGTTTTTCTATATGATGCTCACAATAACATGAACCTAGTGACCCAGAGCAGATACGACCCAGAGAAGTATATTCAAAGTATGTCTCACAATGGCGCAAGGAGAAAATATGAGACAGCCATGGTGGAAAATAAAAAAAGATGTAAGCAGCGCCGTTCAGCAAGTGGCGGGACAAGTCCGATTGGGCCTTTTAAACAATGTGAAATGCCACAGAGAGAGAGAGAGGCTTGGCAGGCGGCAGCAGCCAGCGCTGTTTAATATCACAACTTTAATCAGCACACTTGGTGACTATCCCAGAGCTCCCCGTAGCCATGCTGCTTATTCAAACCAGGCCCATTCCACCAAGCCTCCCTTACTAGGCCCTCAGTCCTCATACCCGCACTGGCTCGGACTCTCCTGCAGCATATATGGAGAGCTTTTGGCTGGTGCACTTTTTATCTGCTTTCTGTGATGTGTCATCGCACTTTAGTGGGTTACGTTGGAGGGGAATCAGTAATGATAATTGAGTGCATCTAGACCAATCTGAGGGCGCACTGCGAACACTTTCCTGCACTCTCTGTATTTGATTTTTAAAGGTGCAATATGTCGTTTTTGGGAATAATTTTTTAATAGCGACAAAAAAAGATCTTCACCGGCTGATTTTTAATGCTTAAATACTAAATAAACAAACCCTCTTGTTTCCATGACTGAATTTTAAAAAGTGATCTTAGATGACAACACAATTTCATACTGTTTTATTTTGTTTATATGTGGCGGACCCTGCCACCTTTCTATCTTCTGGAGTTCTGGGGACCTTATTTTCCTCTGAGAACAGCTTGTCTATAAAGTTATGGAAAAATACAATATTTCTGAGTTTGGATTATTACCTTGGCAATATTGTAAATATGACCTTTCTGAGTTTCTGAATTTCTTTTCTAAACCTACATAGTGCACCTTTAAGTATTTAAGGAATATTTTACACATTTAACTTCAGTTAGCAGAAGTATATCATCTAGAACCGAGAAAAAAAAAATTCAATTAGAGCTTGACAAAGTGTCAACTTTCCTCGTGAAAACATATTAGAGACGTAACGAGAAATAGCAGGCTCGTAAAGAAAACGAATGACCTGCCAGTGATCTGTTATACACGGTCTACAAATAACTTATGATCGAGTTTTAGCATTTTCAGAAATAAAACTGACAGAAGAGATTGATGTCACAACTCCATGATGTCAACAGTTTCATTTACTGGGCCTGTTTTTAGGTGCGTTTTAATAATCACAGAGGTCTTGTGTTTTTAAAATAAAAATCCCATGCTTCAGCAAATGTCTTACCTATGTGTCACTTGCAGCAAGGAGATGCCACCATGGCCCTCAGCTCTATTAATTACATAAAGCATCTAGTGTCAGGATGCTAAATTCATTAGTGAGGTATGTACGGCATGCTAGGGTCAGGACAGATATAGAAACGGGCCTCCAAAACAACTTCTTTCCCCACTTGACACACTTGTCTGACATAATAGATCACTGGCAATCAGTCTGGTTTTATTCATTTCAATATGTTAATCCAGAGTTCGAGCTGCGAGCATCACAAGAAACGGTTAAACTCTGGATTAAATTGCTCGTTTTAATGAAAGCAGGAAATGAGTGATTTGCTTGCAACGCAGCCAATTTAAGTTTTTATCAGTTCTGTAAGTAAGTAAGTCAGTAAGTTTTTGTTCTATGAAGGGAGATTAATTCAATAACTTAACTGATTTTCCCTTTGACTAATTTCTGTTTTTCTTAGTTTTTTAGTTGTTTTTTTCTATTTTGGCCTAGTTTAGAAGCGGGCTCAAGCAGGAAATAAAAAGCCAGGGGAAAAAAATTATTTGTTTTGAAAACAATGTATCGAGAGCTGTGCAGCAGAATGAGGCCAGCTGAGAAAATGCAGTTTTATTTTCTAGAAGAAGAATGGCATATGAAAAGTTGCTCATCATCGTGTGCATCAGATAGAAACAACCTCTGCTCTGGCTTTCTGTCACACTCTTGAGCAGCATGCTCCGCTGTCACACGGCCATAAAGTTAAAGTTTGACTAATGAAAGGTTTAGTACTATTATTAAGCTGTGACACTCGTGTTTGACTCTGAGCTGTCAAATAGTTCATTTTAAACACCTGTACATTTCCTCTTGTGGAGCACCTGCAGCTGTTTCCTCTTTGGCACTTAATTCCTTATATAGCTCATAAATTAAATAAAATGTAATGTTCCTACCATAAACCTGCGGCCTTATTGATTTTTGCCTATCACTGTTTGCATCAGCGGTATTAAGTGATGCGTTTACTGACCTCAGTGAGACTTAATCTCCTGAGATATCACCATTTTGCCGCGATAGCCTGCATGTCCTCTCCACAACACTCCCCGTCTGCTCCCTCTTTCCTTTAGAAGCGCATTTTTCTATAACTTGGTGGTCACATGAGCCAGAAACTGGGACTTTGTAGGCCAGTTGAACAAATTGAGGACTCACCTTGCCCGCAAAGACCCAGCCTCTGACACACACCATTATCATCATCATCATCAGCCCCAACGCCGGGGACTCTATGTGGAGGAAACTCAAGAGATTGATCTTTATGGATTCAGGACCACCAGATTTGTACTAATGAAGGAATGTTACGGGTTTTTCCTCTGTGACCACGCCGATACATACCCGCTGAGCTGCTGCCTGGAGAGGAAGGTGATGCTGCCCGGGTGTTGTTACCTGCGCACCGGGCAGGTGTCAGCATCCCGTAGCCATATGGAGACTTTGCGTAAAAAAGCGCCGACCGTCTGGTTGGCTGTCTGGCTGCCTGCAGGAGATCGCGTCTGCGAGCTAAGTTGAACTTCACCGTCCATCCACCCGCGCCAACACCAGCACCACCAC
>OMLP01016155.1:0-16505 GCA_900302685.1 Spondyliosoma cantharus
AAAATAAACAGGGCAGGAAACAATACAGTGAGTAGGAGAAAGCGATATGGCCTTAACGCTAAATCTGGAAGAGCACACAGAGAAGGTCCGAGGAGACGAAAGCAAAGTGAGAGCAAACAGAAAGCGGAGCAGAAAGCCCTGAGGTTTCCTGGCGGTGAGGGAGTCATGCCTCCTGTGGTCTGGGGTCTGTAGTGCATGTTATTCTTTCCCAACAGTTACACACACCGCTTCCACCCGTACAGTTACTGCCTCACCAGCCCTTTGGTGCTGTCCTGGCCATCCCTTCGTTCTTTTCCCTCAGCTCTTCCACCTACCTCCTTTAACACTTCAACCTCGGACTATGAAGTTTCTTTGAGATGTTGCTTGGATTTGTTATAAAAGAAAAAAATGTGCTCTCTCACTATTGACAGTATCAAAGTAAAGACTGCTCTCTTTGAGTGGAAGGGAGCCAAGATTCTCTATAGAAATCAAATAGAGCAAAAGAATATTACGCAAACACTATGCAAATATTATTATTACACTTTGTGTCCTCAATATGAAAATTGAGCTGGGCATGTTATCATAATGATCCAGACATGAAACTTGCCCGAGTCGATGTATTTCCCATATTGTAGAGAGTGAGATTTCCATGTCTCTATTGATTTAAAATGATTGTTTGTATGGTGCTATGGCTATTCCTCTGTGTTGTTAATAAAGTCATTATCTATCTTAATAATGTAGTGAAAGGATCAAAAGGCTCAATTCACAGAGAAATTCACATAGCCCGTAACCAGAACTGTGCCTTCAAACAAGCCGGCAGAACATCCGTAAGCTTGTGATGTCGCAGCTTTGCAAAACCACTCACAGAGCTGATGCAATAAATACAATGGGGCAGTGCCTGCTCAGACCTGTGAGAGCTGACCAATGAGAGCAGGAACTAGGCTTTTTCGAGAGGGGAGCCTTAATGGGACAGGTACTTAAACAGAGTGTTCAGACAGCAACTATAATAATAATAATAGTAATGATAATGTGTTTTACTAGACATTAAAGCATGTAAACCTATTCTTTCAGACACCCATAATAAAAGTATGAACCTGAAAATGAGCTTAATAAGGAATCTTTCAAATGCCTCAACAAGTGTCTGTCCAACCGACATTCCAAAACCAGACTATTTTCAGCTCATGACAAAGAAAGAACCACTGAGTTATTGCAACAATTTTTGTAATGTCTTAGAACAAAATGTGCTGTGAGCAACTCTCTCTTTTATTATTGAATATTGTTTATTTCAATGCTGGAATCCATTCAACATTGTTACTCACAGTGGAGGACATCAGTAAATGGGAGACGGAGTTACCGTAGTTATAACTGTAAAATGTAAAGAGAGAATCTACTTGTCTACTGGCTAATAATACAATATGTCCTCCACCGAATCTCTCTATGACTAATGTTTTATACAAGACACAACACATGTGTGTGTGTGTGTGTGTGTGTGTGCGTGTGTGTGTGTGTCTTGGAGTGGGGTGGCTCCCTCAGTTTACCTCCAATCCTGTTCCAGTTAGCCGAAGAGGCCCGGCACAAATGAAGTCCATATTTCTAAGCGGGACTCCAACAGACTCAACACACCCCACCCGCTGACACACACATGCTGACACACTTGTGCAGAATATCTAGAGTTAAAACACTTAAGCTGTCAAATTCCATATGCATAAACATAGACGGCTGCGTGCACCTTCACCAAGACATTTACATCACTCTCTATTCTCATAAGGGAAGAGAACACAGCTGGCTCAAGAGGATGTTTCATTTTTCCTGTGTGTGTGTGTGCATGCGCGTGTGCGTGTGTGTGTGCACATGTGTGCGTGTGTGTGTGTGTGTGTGTGTGTGCGCACGCACTCACCCCTTCAGCATGTGTCTTTTGTGTGTGTGTGTGCCTATGACTGCGTCACCTTTGTGTACCTATCCAGGATATCAGGCTAACAATGTTATGTGAAACACTTTGGCACATTTCAACACAGAAGATCCGATGACACGAGGGCTAATGACGCACTAAAGCGCGGGGCCCCTTCCTGTTTATGCCGCCACTCGCCCACTGGAGGATCAAACAAGATCTGCTCCTCAAAGCGGGTGTTCCCTCTTAAAAGGGACAGTCCGCGGTTCCTCTAGGCAACTCAATAGCAGCATATGTAAACAAACAGCACGGTCATAAAAAATACATTATAATTCAACACTAATAGTTTATCCAAGGTGTAAGCAAATCTTGATCATTGTATGCAGGTTTAATTGAAGTGCATTAGCTTCCGTACACACATTTTCCTCTGAACTTGTGTGTGACTACTATTCTGTGGCGTTTGCATGTGAATCTTTGTGTGCCCCAGCATCGATTGTGGAACTGTGAATTCACTGGTGCGAAGCATTTTCTTGAAACAAAAAGGCTGTTCGACCCACCGCGCTAAATGTCACTGTATTTCCAGAAGGCTTGTTAGCGTCTTGTTTGCACGCCTACTGTATGTGGGCCGAAGACGGACACCTATGTGACCCTTTTGTCCAAGCATGGCCTTCACAATGCTACTTTCTCATGTCTGTGAAGAAATACAGGTTAATTAATGCAATTTTGAGCAGCAGTACAGCATTGAGTGGATTCAGTGGTACACATTCAGGCTTTGTTGTTTGGGTAAAATTTTATAATAACCATCATTAATAAATTATTAATTCATAAATATTTCACTGACAATCCGAAAACATAAAGCCTCCTGCCATCGCTGGCACGGAGGCATAAAAATGCCTTTTGGAGCCACCAATGCAAAGAGATGCCTAATGCCTGGACACACGGCCAGCACGATTTTTTCAGAAAATCATACTGTGATTATTTTCACAGATAATGTGATTTGACTCAATTAGTTTGAAGGATTGTTTTTGCAACACAATTTCTATTTTCACTGAAAGAATAGAATTAAATTCAAGATGATGTGACATTTGTTGGGGTCTGTACCAAACAAAAATGTTTTGTACATGTCTTGTACATATAGTCTATGGGTATATGTACATAGATGTAACTGAATATCTTCCTTACACATAAGAATTAGCTTTCTTATGTATTTTATTGTGATGTTTTTATACATTCTTTACGGGTGCACTGCGAAGAGAGTTACAACTGTATTTCATTGTGCCAGCCCATATTGAAAATGCTCAACACTTGTCACATTCACCCATGTACACACACATTCATACACTGATGGCAGAGTGGATGACCCACTCTAACTCCTGAGCCACGTCACAGTAAAATGACAATAAAGCTCAACCTTAATCCATGAACGTAGAGATTATAGAATCACTTTTTGTTTTTTACAATAACAGAGTTGTACTTGTCCCCTTGAAAAGAGTTAGAGCAGTAATACAATGCAGCTATGATATCGCCTACGGTTAATAAGCACTAAGTTGGATATAATCAGTCACTTACACTCACACTGCATCATCACATAACGTAAACTTTCAGGGTAGAATCTCTAGTGCCCAAAGACTACCTCTCATTGGTGTTTGCAGGCATGGGAATGCAAATCACTTCCAAGACTGGCCAGTATCAGCAGTCTGCAGCAATTCAACAGTCAGTAATGATCCTCCTCACATATCAATATGAGAGGAAATGTACGTGGTGTGTGATCGACAGCTCTCCACCAGTGTGGACACATGTCTGCTGCCCGTCCCGGTGCTGTCTGCATTAAATGCCTTTGAGCAAAATAGGTTTAACGCTGCATGTCACTCTTCCCCCAAGAGGAGAAAAATGCATGTTTCCATACATGCCAGACCAGTGCCGTCAGCAAAACACGCAAGCCAACAGGGGTAGTATGTGGGGCACATCACTAGGACGCCGTCGCCTGCTAGCTCTGTGTTTGTGTGTCTATTCATGTGTGTTTGTGTTTACATGAAACAGTGGAGAGGAGGCAGGAGTTTGTAGGTCAGGGCAGGCAGACACAGATGAATGCTACTGAGTGGCAGTCAGCATGACCTCTCTATGACACACACGCATAGGCCAAAGCTGCGAGATTAGGACCATACATTAGCCACACACACACTATATATAAATATAAATCCGTTTGACATCTGGGTTCATGCAAATAAAAAGTATAAAATGTAAAAACAACAGCTGGATTCAGATTACAAATATATTCATCCTGCTTAGGAACCGGGTTCATGACCACAATGGCCTTTATAGATGAGCCTGTGCGTGTCTCCAATTAACAAAACAGGAGAAAGAGAGAATTTGAGAGAGGTAAAGTTAAAGATTGTGGAAAAAAAAAAAAAAAAAAAAAAGAGCTACAGCAAGGTTGTGATACTCATCCCATCCACTGATTCTGCCCTCCATATTCTCTCTCTTCCCTCGTACATACTCTCTCTCAGGCACACACACTGAACACACATCCACTCAGGGAACAAACATCAAGCATATTCCTGCCTCTCTTCTCTTGCCTGCTCTCCAGGAGTCATAAAACTCACATTTAAAAATGCATGGGCTCCATAAGCTGCCAGGCCTATCTATTAACTGTGTTATAGTGTAGCTGGCTATGGCTGCTGACGGCAGTCAGGGAATGCTGCTTTCCATTAAGGTAGGGAAAGAGAGGTTGGGGAGGAGAGGGGATGAGGGATGAGGAATGAGGGGAAAGACAGAATTTACTCATTTTTCTTTTTCCCATGGCACTGCAATCTGATGCCTGCACGTTTGGGCATGTGGGAGTGGGGGGAGGCAGTGACTTCAACATGTAAGCCTGCATAAGTATAAATATATAACTGTACCAATGTGTGTGTGTGTGGTTTGCGCACGTGTGTGTGTGAGAGGCTGCGGCTGAGGCGAAAAGTAATTGATTCGAGTGTTTCTGGGAGATTTTCTCCGGTGTCCTCAGGCGCTCACCAGATGACTATTGATTGGTTAATTGATTGATTGGCATCTGGCCGTCAGTGAGTCAACAACATCATCACTCTTCATATGGACCCAGGCGCGCGCACACACACACACACACACACACACACACAAACCTCCATCCTCTACCAGTCTTGCTTATCATGAATCCTTTACAACATTTAAATACATGCTGGCTGGTACTTGTTGAGCTGCAGATTTAAGACAAACCTTTAGACAGAATTTGTCCTTCTATGGATCTCTAAATGACCAATGACTTTTAAAAAATTAAAGGGGCACTACGTAGTCCTGGAGAATAAATTCAAACTCAGATGTTCCATATTTACAATACTAATGAGGTAATATTACAAACTAAGAAATATTTATCTTTTCCATAACTAAAACAAGCTGTTCTCAGAGGAAAATTAGACCAGAACACTGTTTGAGGCTGGAAAGGTGGCAGGGTCCGCCAAATATAAACAAAGTAAAACAGTATGAAACTGTGTTGTCCTTTAAGGTCAGTTTGTTTATTTAGTTTATGCAGTCATGAAAATGAAGAGAGTTTGTTTATTAAGTTTGTTTACACATTAAAATCAGTCAATGACGTCCTTTCTCCTGATAAAAAACAAAGTTTACATATTTAGACGTAGGGAAAGGAATTTTTCTAGGTCTGTCCAGAAATCATTTTGGAGGATTTGGAGCTTCAGTGAGAATTTGCTAATATTTTCCACACAGTACACTTTCCTCGAACTTGTGGTCATAATTTATTTATATACCTTACTATCTGTTACTGTAATTGTGAGTCTAATGAGAGACAAGGTCAGAAGGAGAAGACATCAACCACTGTCGATTCCATTCCTACCTCCAAAGCCCCAAAAGTCAACCTGACTTCCTTCAAGGATGGTGTTCTGTTTTTGGATACTGTTCTGTGCTCATATCAAGTAAACAGGTCAGGTTGTTCTGTGTACAGACAGACAAGCTTAATTTCCAACACAAGGTCTTGTTCCATATTACAAAAAAACGAAGAAAACAAACACAAAGAAACAAAGCATTTGAACATGAGTTTGGACGGTGATTACCATGGCAACATTAAAAGCTTTGAAGCATTCAGGTCAGCCCTATTTATTTCCCCTCTCAAATGTTTGGTATATTTGCTCATTTCAAATTCATTCTGTGCTACCATTTTCCAACTGCAATTTAGCTGTTTTCTCCATTGTTTTCCAACAAAAGCTGCCCACCAATCTGTGCTGGCTTCCACTTTGCCCATTAGATATAATGGAGGCACAAAAAAACACCAAAAAAACACCACACTGGGACCATCATAACAACTAAAAATAAAATGCGACTGTTTACCATGAAGACAGAAAATGGCTTTATCTGACTGTTTTCATTAAACAGTGCAACCCTCCTCACCTAAGCGTCCTTGAGCGAGACACTAAACATCAACCTGCACTTGATACGAGCATCTGCTTAATGCCTTTGAATTAAAATGTAAATGAGCTTTTGGATGGTTTGGGTGATCTTCAACATGCCAGTGTGCATTTCTTCCTGATGGCGTTTTTTTTTTCTTCCTCTCCACAGCCCCACCTCTCCTTGTAAGTCAAGCACGACCATGAAAATTAATGAGAAGGTACGTAAAGCAGTGGTGACACTCAGGAACAAGGCCTCGTGTCCCTTTAATGGACCATATAGACAATGTCTGTGGTATTTCAATTAACAGACAATGGGATGACATGAAATAATGACATATAGGACGA
The DNA here is from genome assembly GCA_900302685.1 of Spondyliosoma cantharus. Lineage (NCBI taxonomy): Eukaryota > Metazoa > Chordata > Actinopteri > Spariformes > Sparidae > Spondyliosoma > Spondyliosoma cantharus. The sequence goes on from OMLP01016155.1 coordinate 6,628, forward strand.
GTTGAGTCGCACGTGAGAATGAGGTGGTTACGGCAGCACCTATCCCTTTAATGGACCATCGTGGTGGAGCGGAGACAATAGGAGTTAATAGGAAATGTAAAATTATGATGTAGCCCCTGTCTAAAGGGGTGAGTGACACCTGGGAGTGAAGCTGTTACATCTTAATGCACTGCTGCCACCGGGATGAATCAGCTCAGCATACGGGGGGTGGAGATCATCTGAAGACCGCTAATAGCAGTCGCTGTCAGTCCCACATTAACCTTGAGAACAGCCAGGGGACTATGTTAGCCCTGCTGACCTCTCTTTTTCACACACACGCAAGCACACACAATTCCCGTTATGTCCACATGTATGACGGAAGGGTGACTCGTGTGTGTGTGTGTGTGTGTGTGTGTGTGTGTGTGTGTGTGTGTTCGTGCGCTCACACATCCGACCCTCTTCCTGTGTCTTATAAGCACCATCAGTGGGATTAAATCAGTCCATCACAGGCTGCTGTAATACCATATAAGCTGTCTGTGCTGAAGTGAAATCACCTAAACCTTTCTCGTTGCCCCAAGGGTTAGGGGTCCATGTAGACCAATAATGGCACTCCCTAAGCTAATTTCGTGTAAACAGATGTGTACACGCGTGTGCTCAGAATGGAACAAACCAACTCACATTTGTGTGTATATGTAAGTTTGATGACATAGATTTTTTGACAAAATTGACAAATGTGCAAAACCATAAGTGATCTTAATGTATTCCGTCCAATCTGCATCAGATTCAACTCAAAAACAACATACACTTCCTTTTTTTCCATTATTTTTCTAAGGTTGACCCAAATGCTTTGAAGCTCCAAACGTTGCCATGGTAAAAGACACGGATCAGCTTTCGACAGCGTTTGTGGGCGTTTTTTCCCCCTCAAAAAAATAAATAACCCAGTATTAGCATTGCATTGTTACTCATTATACATCATATTAATTATCATTAGTTATTCTTATACAAGGAGGTTTAAGTCAACAGCAACACGACACGTCATACAGTCGGGCTTGCAAGTTACAATGCTAGCAAGGTGTTGGAAAAAGTCACTTGTCTGGAATAACTAAATTTGCAAAGATGACCCCAAAAAGTGCCAGATATGACAAAGGAAACTGGCATATTACAAATCTACAAGGAGTTTGGCTATTTACCTGAAAGCTGTTAGTAATAGCTTAGCTGTCTTGGCTAAAAAAATAAAAATCACTCCCATCTAAAATCTGAAACCTCATTATTATATCGGTCTAGTAACAAGCAACCAGAAACAACTTCCTGCCACTCATGTCTATAGGACATACATAAAACAAATTAATTGTGTGATAACAAACGGTCAAAATGGCAAACAAATGGGAACAATGTTGACCTTGACATTTTCAAAAAACGCAGAGAAAGAAGCATAACTCTGGTGAAAGCTGTTTGCGTTTTGCTGTTTGGCCTGACTGAGGATCGTGTGTTGAGGCATGACTAGGCAGGCCGATGCCCATGTGTTTCCAGTCAACTTTCACTGGCAGCAGGGAAAACACACAACGTGGAAGACAGAGTGAGAGAGGATCAGAGAGACAGAGAATGAGCAGGAAAACAAAGAAGAAGCGCTTTTAAAATAAAACTGTTGGAATGGCTCCCTGGGAACGAGTGAAAGCATGATCAAACACAGCGCTGACCTAATTTTCTGCCACCCATCGCAGCGAAGCATGGAGGAGAGAGATCTACGAAGATCGACGGTGGTAGAAAAAAGACTGGAATCGGGGAGGCCAGTGTTTGCTGAAACAACTGCTAGCTGTTGTTTTTGTGGAGAAAGTCTGGCCTGCTTTCTATAACCCCTATGGTCCATGGACAGACCTAATTGCCAACCCCTGTCTTCTACTTCACCATCGGGCTCCCTTAGCACACACTGGGTCTATGACGGTGCAAAAAGCTTTTAAAGGGCTAACATTTGTGCTTGAGTGGCCAGAACATTGTGTGCAGCGCTGCCTCTGCCTGCCGCTGTCTTCACTATGCTCAGTGCTGCTGCGCCTGGACTGAGGGAGATATTTTTAGAAAGCCATTGACAATTTCGCGTCCCCAAACGGGTGTAATCGTATTATGCTTGAGGTGCTAAAAGCCTTGAGTTTGGGTAAGCGCGTCACTGGAGGAAAAAACGCGGCTGTGACACATGAGCACTGTTCCCGGCGAAGTCTCGAAGCAAGAGGCTTACTAGCAGAGCGGGAGGAGTAGATAAAGAGAGGCGTACATGCAACATACGAGGGGGAACAGAACCGTAAGGAGGCAGCGATGCAAGAGAAGTGGGGAGTATTAGGTTTGTGGTGGTGGCTCAGGTTGGAGGCTCGATCGGTCTGACGGCGTTTGGTATCGGCAGCTCTGAAGGTTCAAACTGGCCACGGTGATGATAGATGAAAGACTGAACTTTAATCAGAATGGTGCCTGGAGCGTTTTCAGGGAGGTAAACAGGTTAATCAGTCAAGCCCTCCTTCCATCCTCCCTCTCATTCTCCCCTACTCTTTCCTCGGCACATGACCACTTCTGACACTGGCACGCCATTCGTCTCTTTCCCATCAGCACCTCGCCTCGCGCCTTCCCCCTCAGCCGCACGGCCCGCATTTCCCCCCACCCTACCCTGTATCGCATCTCCACAACCAGTCAGGGAAACACACGAACCCCCCCTTCCTCTGCAGCCCATACTATACACCACGATCACATGAAGGGGGACATCAAAGCGCTCCGTCAGCCCGTTTAATATCTCAGAGCATCAGCCACCATAAAACTATGAGGTGGGAGGAGAGCATTCGGCAAACAGAGGCTATTCATATGCTCTCGCTTTTCTTGCATTATTGCCTCGCCACTAGCCTGTATCACGGCAGGGAGATAATCACAAGGAAGCAGATAATCAAAGCGATTGCACCGCATCTTTAAAAAACCTTCAAATAAACCGTTATGAAATGAAATCCAGTGGGGCAAAGGCAGGAGAGAAAATATTACAGTAAGCAGCCAAGCATTATCCATTGTTCCCTGGTGTCCCAAGAGCTTATTTATTAAAAATGGCCCTGTCTTACTGCCTCTCCAAGAAACAGCTCAGGCCTGAAAAAAAAAACACTTGTGCAACAGGCTGAACAGTGCCAAATTACTGCACGCCTGACCACCGGACATTTTAAAACGAGCTACAACTGTAAAAAGGAAACCAGGAACTAAGAATTCCCACGAGTTCCCAGTCAAAGCCACATTCTGTGTTTCCGTCATCTGCCTCAAACGAATAAAACCTCCTTCTCTCCCTCTCTCTCCCAGCAAGAAAAATAAACAATCAACTCTAACAAACCACTTTGGCCGGCCGGGTGTGAACCTCACAAAGCTTTAAGAGCTCCTGTGGAGAGAGGCCGCATCCAATCTGAAATTACCCACACCAGCTCCCCGACCACACTGCGTTTAGGCAGTTGTCGGCACTCAAGGAGTGAGATTATATTGTGTTGTCTGGGATCCCGACCACAGACTTTGGTGAGCAATCAACAAGGGCCGCTTCTGGCCAAGATAAACTTCACAGGCGGTTGCCACTCATTTACAGGCCGGGCTGCATCGTTCCTGTTGTGCATCGGACTGGTCGCCTCGCTAGTTTTTCTCTCTAGCCCTGGTTGGAGTGCAGAGTAGGTTTGGAATAAAAAAGCTCTTCTTATTCACATTTGTCCAGGATATTGCAAGAGGACACCGGTTGTGCAATACGAGTTGGGAAACACAATTTACAGGAGGCCTTGAAGGGGAACAGAGGAGAGAATGCTTAGTAGGGGACTGTGTACACGCTTTACGCTGGGAGCTCTCCAACTGCATTGGTGTTATTACCTCCCACCACCCACCTCTGCCTTTTTTTCATGGAGAGAATACAGGATGTTCGCTTGTTTAATGATGTGAGCATCCGTAGCTGTAGTTTGAACTATATACACAAGCACCTCAGAGGGAAAAAGAAAATGCTAATGAAGCTATTAATGATAGATCAGTGCATAACTCAATGTGGCAGCGAGGGAGGAGGAGGACAAGTTCGGCACCATCTTCCTCACAAAAAAAAAAAAAAACACAAGTCGAGAGCTGTGTGGGAGTTAAGAGAAAGGGGGACTGAAAAAGTGCCAGAAGACAGTCGCACTGTTGTTGGGGAATGTGTGCTGGATAGATGGCTAACACACACACACACCCACTCACAGGGACGAGCACAGGGACTGTAAAGTTGTGACAAGATGCACACACTCTTATACAGTACATATACATACTCCTAAGGCTAGAAATCCCATGCGAGTTGACGCCATTACATCCATTCTCAGGGGATTTCATAACAGTCGGAATATGAAATGAAACATACAGTGCTGTGGTCTTCTATTAGAGCTGCCCAGCCCCTCCGCCACTAGCTGCTCTTGTTTTTTTTCCCCAAGGCCACTCTTCACTTCCCTGCATTTAGCGCTCATACAATTTCTTTTCTCTGTTTTTGTCCCTCTCTCTCTTAGGGGAGTGGTGGTCAGAGGAAGTCAGGGATTCGGTACGGGCACACATTTGCTCATGCGTGACTTATGAAACCGCAGTTTCCTGTGCCTCATACAAGCTCACATACACACCCACGCAGGCAGGAATCTACATTGATTTTATTGTGACGATTTGCTGCAGAGCACTGATTATTCAGTGCTTCACTAACAAAGCTTCCTGCGATACAATCGCTCCTCACTTCGCCTCCATGATGACAAAGTGTGTTTTCTACAAAACATTTAAAACATTACGAACAGAAAGTTTTGCAACACCAGAGGTGGCAGTTGTGTGTGACCAGGGAAGTTATCAACCAATCGCGTTGCACTGATGGAAGTGCACAGTTGAGAGATTCATGACAGTCTCAAACGATTGGGTGTGGCTGTAAGTGGACTTCAAGTGGATATCATGCTTAGGTACATGATTGCCAAGAAAGGTGACGTAATTCAAACATTAGGCATTAAGCTTGCATTATTTAAAGGTGCACTATGTAGTTTTAGGAAAGACATTTTTATCAGAAGTAAAAGATCTACAATGACTGATTTTTTTTAGGCCTAAACAAACTAAATAAAAAAATTCTCTTTGTTTTCAGGACTGAATAAACTGAATAAACAAACTGACCTTAAAGGACAACACAATTTTTAGATTTTGTTCATATTTGGCACACCCTGCCACCTTTCTAGCTTCAAACAGTGTTCTGTGGACCTTATTTGTTCACTCAGCTATGGAAAAAATAAATATTTTCAAGTTTACATTATTACCTCAATATTGTAAATACTGAAATTCTGAGTTAGAATTACTTCTCAAAAATGACATAGTGCCCCTTCATGGGATCTGATATGATGAGCTGATGACACCACGTTAGGACAAAATCACCAAACTTTTAAGCAATTTTATCACATTTGACTGGTCATTCCATACATGCAGTTTTTATGTCTCGGCAATCATTGACAGTGAAGTTCTGGCCCTTGCCCCATTCATTTAGATAGGGATTGTTAGCCTGAAATAACTGCCCGGGAGCGTTGCCAAGATGGCTGACAAGTGGCAAGCCTTGCCTAAAAGGACTTTAGTGTAACTTACTGGAATTTGTAATACTGAAAAAACAGTTTGACAAATAAAGTGGAATAATATAGAGTTTGCCAGTGGGACATGGTGCAGGACACTGACAGGCATTCGCCATATATCCTGAAAAGTGGCCTGGAAATCTCCACGGCCTAATAACGCATGGCAGACGGAGCCTGTCATAGTGGCAGGCCAGCTGAATATGATTTGGTGGGATAAAGAGAAAAAGCAGGAGAGGCACAGAGAGAGAAAAAGAAAACAGACAGAGGAACACAAGGTGCTCGTAAGGAGACAGTCATCAGCCTTGTCGTCCCGTCTCTCTATAGATCTGACTGAATTTGACCTGACAGCACAGAAGCGACTCAGACAACACCTCCCGATCTGTCTGCACACAAACACACATCTCCTACAGGAAAGGCCAAGACAGAGGAGGGAGAGAGCAAATGAGGGTGTGAGTGAAAGTGAATAACCTACTAGATGAAGTTAAGTAGGGACAGGAACTGACTCAAGAGTGCCTGGGAGAAACTATAAAACAGTGAAAGAGGGAATAAAAAGGGAGAGACAGCAGATGAGGGACAAATTGATTTTTGTTAAGAGCCAGAGTGAGCGGTGGGCATGAAAAATGAAGCGATGGAAACGCAGGAGAGCATGAACAATGATGAGAAAATGGGGGACAGCCTGAACGAGGGAAAGTGAAATAGATAAAGAGAAGGGAGAGGGTAAAGAGGAGAGGATGTGATGAAGGGAGACGGAGAGAAAGACACACCTTGTCAAAAAAAAAAAAAACAGGAGAGAGCAGACGAGAACGTGAGCACAGCAGAGAGGGAAGACAAAGAATGAATGAAGACGGAGAGAGTGAGGGGAAGATGAGAGGACGCCTTATTTTCCTCCGTCTCAATTTGCACAAAACTTTCATTACCACCAATTTGGGCCGGGAGCCGTAGGCTGGACCATTAGGCGAGCCCGGCATCAATCAGCCTAATCTCCCTCCCAGGCTGCTAAATTACAGCGCCCAGTTGCTTATTAAAATTTGTCGCCCGTCTCCCAACACCCGGCCCTGCTGGAGATTAGACAGGGGGCCCCCAGACAAATCTGTTCCAGAGACGACGAAGAAGGAGAAGAAGAAGAAGAAGAGGAAGAGGAGGGGGGAGAAGGAGGGAAGGAAGGAAGTACAGGGACAGTAGGAGGGGAAAAAAGAGAAATGTGCTTGCTGAGACAGAGCGGATCAGAGTGGGGGAACGATCATCTGGTTTGATTTATACACTCCTGTAGATTTGGCGTGCACACACACACACACACACACACACAGGCTAGTGTTGAGAATGCGGGGTTTGCGACGCCTCCCGTTGCACACTCAATCAAACCGGCGGCCAGATAAGACGCATGATGAATGGCGTAATTGAAGGCGGCAGCAGGGTAATGCTGCATCGCTCCGGGTTTGGCGGTGGGGGGGGAGTGAAGAAGAAGAGTGGCGAGTGGGTGATTAGCCTGCAGGATTTATTGTTATTGCTGTCTTATTAAAAAATACTAAGACTGTCTGCCTCGCCTACTGTACCACACCTCCAGCGATGGAGCATATAGGAGGGATGAGCACATGGCGGGGTTTACACCTATATGAAGTGAGGGTGGGTAGAGGGGGGATGATTTGAAGTCTGCTCATAACGCAGAAATGCAGCTCAGCTACACATGAAGGTTGCGGGGGGGGGAGATGCATGATGCTGTACACACACGAGGAAAAGAAACCCACACATTAATTCACACCCTGGGATTTCTGTCCCTCTTTCTCGCCTTTTCTCAGGAAGGAGGGATGACACTTCTTTTAAGCGTCAAAAGCAATTCAGAGGAGAGAGAGAGAGAGAAAAGGGTCCGTGGAGTGACGGGGCTGTGTGAACGCCTGTAGGTCAGTGGGTAAAGGAGGGAAACGAGGCAATTCTACTCCAGGCTGCTGTGCACTCAAGAGATCAAACACATATCACATATCAGAAGCTGGCAAAGGTCTTTGACGGGAGTGAGCCAGATAGTGTACTTAACAGCCTCAAGCCACACCAAGGCTGGTCGCTCCGTATGCATAGAGAGCGAGGGATTTTTGATTTGCTGCCGTGTTAATGGATCCTGACTTGTGGCACATGAAGAGATGATTTCAATTAGTGAGGTTCAGGACGTTATTGTTAAGACACTCTATTACCCCCTTTTGATCAAAGCGAACCAAGTGCTAGTGCTAGGCTAGTGCTAGTGCTGGAGTTGGTTTTAAAAAAACAGTTTGCTTTTCTATGGGCATGGGAGCCACTGTAGAGTCACAACATTCAGTTACGGTATACGTCCCCAATTTCCCCGGCAGTGCTAGGAACAGCTGTCTTTACAAATGTTGCTCCTGACTTTGCATGCCTACATTGGCATTTAAACATGACTGATCCTCGGACTGATGTTGCTTCAATTTGGCGTCCATAGAAAATCTTTTGTTTATTCTCCCATAGATAACTCAGACGCTCTGGACTCGTTGTTTTTTTTTTTTTCATTTTTACAAATGGTGATCTTAAGGGCTTAGTTGGTCATTGGTCACGATATGCCTGTCCCCTTTGCCCAAGTTACTGCTACGTTTCATTTGGTCGACTGTCGCGACTGATACGTTGAGGGAATGAGGAAGGAAGTCAGCGAACTTGACTAAACATAACAAAAAAGGTACATAAATTACCTAATTCGTGAACATTTCTGCCTCACTTTACCCATCTCCCTAAATCGCCACAGATTTTCACTGGCAATGGTGGTTGCTCTATAATGGAACAACAGTAACTCCCATGATGCTACGCTGCTTCACGACTTTATCAAACTGCGTCTTTTGTTGTGATTAACTTTGAGCAAAAGAAATTACAATAGCGATAGTAAGGTGAATCAGTAACTAAAATTAATGATACCTTTTGAAAATAAAGCAGTTTTAAGAGACAATGCGCACTTCTCTTATTTCTGACATCGACCATGAAATCGTCCCAAAAAACTGGTGTTTACTTTCGAAATACTGCTCTGGATAACTTGTATTACAGGCAATTAATGGGAGAGAAAACCAAAGCAGTGTTGTTTTCCTTTCCCTGCTCAAATACTGAGACAAAGAGCAGAAACTCATTTTCATTACACACTTAAAAACAGATTAACTGAGAACACAAACAGTGGAGCCTGCATGCAGACAGGCAGCGCATGTATTACAGCAAGCAAGGATACACAATTTCAGTGAAACCCTACACATATCCTACCGCACGTGGTGAGAGTACAGCAACTGTGAGCGGTGTGGTTATAAGGAGCATGTCCACTGTCAACACATACTGACACGGTAACCAGCACAGGGAAAACCACACATGTAAACACGGAGCCAAATGTGGTCTCCGACAAAGCCCATTCAACTGCTATAAATAGACGGGGAACATAGCAGCTGCTTTGTCTGAAAGTTTCATTAGCATAGCACCTAGAGTATTCAAAGATAGAGAGGTTGGCAGTGGCGAGGAGATGCGAGCCAAAACACTCGGGCCAGTCTGTTCTATTTTAAAGATGAATCCTCGATGTGCTGTTGGTTCAGTCAGCCCTGTTTTGATATTTAAAAACTCTGTTGCAAGGTGTGCCTTTGATTCATAACAGGAGTTCAATCAAGATGTGCTGCTGTAAACAGAGAGTGTGTCTACCTCTGTCGGTCGCCAGTAGCCCCTTTGTGCTGCTGCTCAGACTGATTGAGTGGTGTGCTGTTCGGCCAACTGGGCTTCCGGCTGGTGGACTGCCCGCATCAATTGCTCGGACGAGCCCCTTCTTCTGGTGCATGGGCAGGAAAAAAAGACAGGAGCACGAGGAGAGGAAAAATCAAAATAAGAGAGTGAGGAGAGAAAGATAAGCAAGGGGGGAGAGGGAGAAAACAGAAAAAAGGGGAACATTAGCTTAAATGAAAGTTTATTAGCTGTATCAGTCAGTCAGTCGGGTGGGGGATTTGCCCCGGGCCCTCCATCCGTCCTCTCTATCTGTTTCCCCCCTCTCGCCCCCTCCTCTCTGCCTGTGTGTGTGTGTTTGTAAGGGGAGGGGTAGGCATGACGGGAAAACATTAGGTTGTTGGCGAGTCGCCTGTACACCAGCCAGTAATTGGCTTGGGTAATGGTCATGTCCAGACAAATGGTGTAGGCCCTAACCGTGTTATGACCAACCAACTGCTCCTCCTGCATTTACAGCATAAAAGCCAGCACTGCTCGGATACCGCATGGCTGCAGCGCATGTGTTTGTGTAAAGACTCACAAAACATCTGATTTACCGAGACACAACTTTTTCTCCCCCCCCCCCCC
>OMLP01016156.1:5325-27497 GCA_900302685.1 Spondyliosoma cantharus
TTTCGAACAACACACCTCAAGCTGCCTTGCTGCATCTCTAGGGAGCAAAATGTCTTTTTATTATGGAGCCGCACAATAAAATCTCGCCTCTTTACGCAGAAACAGTTGTGCTACTGCCTTATTAGACTAGATCTGTGCTGGGTTTTCATTTGTACGGTAATATTTGTGTTCAAAGCATGATCGCTTCAGTGCAGAGGAGCGCTTTTGTATCAATGGAAAATGGCACCCGAGCTTGTTCCGCTTGCTTTGTGAGAAGAGGATGTGGTGAAAAAAAATGTTAAAGCAACAAGATTTAAACTGTCACATGTTCTGTAGCGTTTCACCTGCGTCGGTTTTGTTTCCGAGTGTGTGAGTCTGAGTCTGTGTGTGTGTGTGTGTGTGTAGTTCGCTGTGGCAGTGACAGAATTTGTCAATTTCGAGTTTGTGCTCAGTCCGTTTCTTTTTAATTTTGCTCCACGGCCGATCTGGTTGCAATTCTGATATGAACTGACTCATGAGGAAAAGGAGTAAAAGAAAAAAAACAAAAAAAAAAAACCCATTATTTTCTATAGTTTTGTTGTAATTAATCCTGTTTGTGTTTGGAGGACGAAACTCCCAACAAGAGATTGGTTTGTAATCTTCTCGCTAAGGTGCATTTGTATACATATGTTGACAACATAAAAAGGGGGAGGGGGAGGGGGAGGAATGAGGGAAGGATAGCTGAACTGGAGGTCCATAGTTTTCCCATTGCCAAAACAACTACTTATGCCTCCGTTGTTTTCACATGTTTACTAAGATTAAGGGCTATACCAGTCATCATGTTGTGGACAAACATCCATCCATCCGTTTTATTGAGTGATTCGTCTGCTCTGTGCTGTTCATTTAAAAACCACAGTTGCCGAGGTCCACTATCTGAACAGACGTGTGCGACGTGAGCATGGTCAGTGTTTGGATGTGAACGTCCTTTTTTTCTTTTTTTCAAAATGTCGTGGTGGAGCTCACACTTAACTATAGCTGATTGTACATGACTGTGTCTGTTTGCGTTATAGGCTTCGACTTTGCCTTTTTTTTTGGTTTGTTTTCAGAGGTGCGTGATGCGACATCCCTTCACCCCCCCTCCCACTCTTTCTTACGTAACCAGCTGCACGTGTGGTTGTGACAGGGTTTTTAATTTTTTTTTTTTTTTTCTGTAGCCGAAGCTGTAGCTGCTCAGCTGCACCGCCTTCTGAAACAGGAGGGCACATCCACCCGTTCAGAATGAACCAAAGTCTCGGCCATCTCCACGCTACAAGGATCATCACTGTCCTCACCGGTGTGTGTGTGTGTGTGTGTGGTTGTCATGTCGATGGTCTGTTTGGTTTCCCACTCTCAGGGTTATCTTTAACACATTTCTGACCCACCAGTCTCATAAAGCCAAAGCAGTCGTTTAATGATAATTGTCTCCCCCCGTTGTCTCTTTCGTTGCATCACGCATCTCTATAGTGTATTGTACTTTTACTCGACTAGGCTATGCAAAAACATAAACCTACTGTTATATGCTGCGACCCCCCCCCCTTTTCCTCACATCCCTCCGTCATTTGTCTATAGGCACCAGTACAAGCAATATAACTTGAGTATGTGTGTTACTGCGCTGTACTGTAATCTACTTGGGTTGGTCTGTGTACATGTATTTGTTTAAGAAAACTTGTATAAAAAAAAAATTACCTTGTAATGATGTGAGTATGTATGCTTCCGTGTCAGCTGAGGGGCTTGGGTAAAAAAGCCATTCTAGTTTATATCTTCTTTTTTTTTTTTTCTCCTCTTTTTGGCATTTTTTTTCCTGCCTGCCTCCTCAACCACTAACACTTTCTAAAACCTCCTGACCTGCAGCTAATAAACCGCATCATAAAGCGATTGCGTAAGCCGAAGGAAAGAGTCGGAATATATTGTTTTTGTTGGATCATTATTCATATTTTCGTGTATTTGTCGTGTACGCCACTTTTCCCAACCCTGGTTTTTTTGTTGTTGCACTAATTCGACGTGTTTTGGTTTGTTACAGTTTAAGCAACAGCTTTCTTCTTCTTTTTCTCCATCTTGAATTAATTTTCCCTGACTGAATATTTAACTGTTGCCTTTTAATCCTCAGTTATTACACCATCGATTTCTGAATTTTTTTTAAACATAATATACACGTGAAAGACCTCAACATGGAACACTCGGCTTACGTTAGACCACATTAGTAAACTTTGACCCCACAACACTCTGAAAGGAACAGCGTGTTTCTGTTACACAAACTTTTTTCCCTCAAACATAGATAATACCAAACAGATGGAGGTGCCATGGTTGAGCTGTGGGTTTTTTTTTTTTTTTTGCCAAAATGAGAAACATCCTAGTTTGAGAAGGAAGCAGGCATCTACAAAAAAGGAGACCAGACTCTTTTTACATTTTGTTTCCTAATGACTTTAAACAAGCCAAAATGAGTGAAGTGATAAAGAGAAACCAAGTAAATTAATTAAAGCACTGAATGAGATAAAATGCTTTAGTTGTAGTAAGAAGTCTGCTGTGTACTCGTTGGGTCATCATTTGTATTTTATTTTTTTAATAAAACAAACATTGGCACTCAAGTCGCTCTGACCCCTTGTTTCTTGATTTGACCTCAGATAACCTTTTGCAGGATTCTAGCGCGTTGTCTTACACATTCTTAAAGCCTGGGGGATAAAAAAGCTTCTTTGAGAGCTTAAAGGGAAATTAACTTTGAGCACTCGAGAGTGAAAATAGTGCTCCACACAGACACGTGACCGAGCTGAGTTATTGATCTGGAGGATTATCGAACAGCAGTGTGGAGAGGCACCGCGGGCAGCTAGTGACGGGATGTTATGTAATCCGGAAACACACGGAAAGTTGAACTTTGATTTTGACTTATTCTTTAACTTTTGCATCAGTGCTTCAGGTTGAAACATCAGGATTTAACTTTTTTAAGTACACAACTACGGTCAATATTGTGTTTTATGTGTATGTTGGTGCCATACATACTTCATGACCACCCTATAAGTCTCACATGTACAAGCTAATGAAATTCAATAGAACAGCTCTGCCATAAAATCTACCTCTACAAATGGCTTTGGTGACATTGTTAGGAATGTGTTAATTCTAAATGACTCTTAACAGGTGTTTGTAATTTTTTTTTGTCCTACCAATTTACACTCATGAAGGGAGCAGATTATTAGAAGCACAGCTAAATCTATAACATGTAAAGGTTCAGTGTGTAGGAATTTCTGTTATTGTACGAGTGATCAAACAAAATATACAGTAACGTGTTGATTTGCTGATAGCTGGATTCTGTTTTACCGAGTTAAGACAGCTGTTTCCCCGTTTTCAGTCTTTGTGCTATGCGTAGCTATTTACTTGATAGGAAAATGTGTAAGATATGACCAGAATTATAGTTTGTAACATTTATAAATTAAATAATCAAAGAATGTAAAGAAGGAACAGTGTTGATGTAATGTGAAATTACACTGCAGAGGTATCTTCTCAAGTTAACTACCTAGACCTGGGACTAACTGGTCAGCATGCTAACTTCATCCCGTCTCATTATAACACTTTGTAAGAAGGCTATAGTCCAACAGAAAAGCTCAGGCAGAGTCAGATAATAAGAAAACTAGCTGCATGGCCATCTGAGCAAACCACCTAACAGCAGCGACAGTTAGCAGAAGATTGCGGTTAGTCTGGTAATATACTGCCATCTATTTGCTTGGAGTATGAATCGAGATATGTTCGTCTTACATATTGCATCTTTAATGCCATTTAGGGTTGCACTCAGTTGTATACCTTACAAACTGGCCGCTGAGAATACTCACACCCAGATGTCAGAAACAATATAATGTAGTTTGATCTTTATTGACAAAAGACAAATAGTTCAAGACAACGACACAAGATAAAAATGGTTAAAAATGTCATTTCTGGGACACTGAATGGAAAAACGAGGCACAAGGCTTTCATACGGAACAAACGCAACATCATTAAGGTAGGGCAGCTGTCAAAGTGGCCACAGGAAATGAGGACGACCTCACACATTGCACGATTGAAAACAAAGCACCATGTAAAAGATATATGATGCTGACATGAGGACTGGAGCCATTTGCAGAACATAAAGCAGAAGGAAAGTCAACAAGAGATTCAGAGGAGGCAGCCTGGTGCCAAACCAGCATGTTTGTTCAGTTCATACACTGTTTGACACATTCAGTACAGAAACACAGGGGTGGTGTTTTACTCATAACACAAAGGAAACGCAAACAAAAGGTCAGATTTGGCTTGAATGTGCAAAAAAAGACAACCTCAGCAAAAGTAGTCATGATAAATAAGTAGTCAGTAAAAATCTTTTCAGTACATTTCTGACATTTTTACTTAGATTTTGTTATCAACTTATAAATAGAATCCATTTTCTTAAAAACATGCATTCTGGGGACTGGAACAGCAATAATTATAAATAAACATCTTCTGAGAATTTTAATTATATATTTCCCTGAAACACCCAAATCTTTGCCACATGCATCAGTGAGACAAGGGTCTGTTTTTCATATACTTTACATTAAAAGATCTACTATTTGGTAGACGATTCATACAAAAATCCATGTCATGCATACTACAACTACAGGATGGGAAGATACAGCTCACTATAGCACACACAAGCAAAATGATGACCGCTGTATTTTTTCAAATTCAAGGAAGAGTAGAGATGCATCTTCATGTCATACCCGCTGTAGTGCTGTTTGTTTAGCGCTTCAAATCACAAGAAGAATCACACTGTATACTTATATACTTATATTTCTCAAAGCCATAAAATAAACATCTGTGAAATAGTGGTATATTTTTTTAAAGAATTTCATATTTGTCAAATGCAGCAAAAAATAAATAAATATGTAGCTGCTTATAACAAATGACATGACATACTGCACGTCTGCAGAGGTGGATAAATGGTAAGGCCAGGTTGGTGTCAAGGAGGGTGCTAAGTGTGACTAAAGTCCTCCTACTGCTTCATGACTACCACATGGCAACGATAGAGAATGCCTCTCTGTAGCAGCTGATACTCCATCTCCTGTCAAACTAGTGTTGTCCTTGGGTTGAAACAATCTGCTGCGCCCTACTGGCCGACAGCAGCGTCTCACTTTCGTCTCAGTGCGGCTGGGTACACGGACCACAGTGGTTACCACAATCTTTATCTATTTTTTCGCCTTCTGTCTCTCAGTAGAAGCGCTTGCGTCGGCTTTCGTTCCAGTGGCTGTAGACAATCAGGCCGATGACGACGAGGAAGATGCAACCCAGCATGGAGAAGAGCGCGGTAAAGAAAATGGCTATTCCGCTCATCCCTTCTTCGGGCTTCTCTCTCGCTGAAAGACAGGACGACAGTTTGGGAGTTTAAGAATGGATAGAAGGTAGATGGATGGAGGGATGACAGTGAAGGTGGTGAAACATGGGGAAAAAAGACAGCGCAAGTGTGTGCGTGTGTCTTACATATGAGTAGTTCCATGTTATCTACACTAGGTATGGTTATCTCCTCCTTCTCCTCTTCTTCCTCCTTCTGACTGCGCAACACCGTCAGTTGGTAGAGTTTCAGGGAAATGATGTCATGGTTATCTGTAAAATGCAGAATCAGAAAATGAGATTACATTTAGAGAAAAGGCACCTGACACATCAATTAGAGGTGAATATATGCGATTAAAGGGCCTCACACCAACACTGCAGATGTTTATAGAGAAGAAATAAAAGCAGCAATACTGGCAGTGAATTCTGCCTGTATCACTGAGTCTACAGGCTCGTCACATAAAGGATCAATTCATGCAATTTGAATCTAATCTATACGTAGCTGTCACGATGTGATAAGCTGCCATATCTGTATACATCAATACACTTGTCAGTAATGTTTGTTTCTTCTACAAGGCTTTATTTGTCCTAAATCAATAATGCAAACACATCCAAGCGGCAGCAGACGATAATATTTAACGAGTTATTTGAACTTTAAGAGCGCTAATGATGATTGCTTTGAAAAAAAGGACTGTGAAACAGAGATGAAATAGCTTTCATCAAGTATGGAATTAATTGGATGTTCAGTGTCCTGGCTGGTTGGTATGAATAATAAATACGTACAACAATAATTAGAAGTCCTTCTCTCTGAAGATATATGTAACACCAAACTTGTTTATACACATCAGGATTATCAAATTCATACATTATTCTCTTTATAGTAAGTACTTCTGATGACAAACATATAAAGATATACATGTATTTACATTTAGAGTAGCAAAGCTAAAAAGACTTAAAGGGGGTTTGGAACCATGAAAGCTGTTTACCTGAGAGGTCTCCAGTGATGGCTGTCGCTCCAAAATAATAGCCCTGTGGAAGCCTCACCCCGGGTATGTCCAGGCAGTCTCTCCACTCATGTTGCCCATCAATGTCTATCATCACCTGGAGAACAAAGGCCATCAGGGAAACTCAGTGACGTTTAGAGAATCGCAGAATGTAAACGTGTTGGCCTCTGGCTCTCAGTTCTGTTAAGCGGGTTTACTGAATTACCTGACTGAACAATCCCTTTAAAAGGTGCACTATGTAGCTTTGGGAAAGAATTTTTAATCACAAGAGAAAGTTCTTCATTGACTAATTAAGCAAACTGACCTTAAAAGGACAACACAATTCATACTGATTTACTTGTTCTTTATATGTGCCTCGAGTTCAACTCAGTTCACCCAGTGTACACTAATAACAGGTTAGACAGTTGAGGACATGAGGACGTGTCTACGTGTGCTAAGCACTGTTGTTATGGGGGATAATTGAAGATGTGGATCACAGTGTGTGTCTCTCACCGTGAGCCTGCGGCGGATGTATCTGATGAAGAGGAAGGTGTCATGCTTGAGGTTGCGCACCATGGCGTTGCAGCCGCCCAGTTCTGTGGGCCGACCGTCTCGCTCGTGGTCGTAGCTGATGCTGCCGTTCCCAACCATGGCCAGAACGAAGGGGAAGATCCTCTAGTGGTCATAGGAGAAAGGGAATGATCAGGCAACATTCTTGATTTATATAACCACCTTACTTGACAGTTGATGATACATTTTTGTAAGCAAAAATAAAATTAATTGGGGGTCCATGGTCTAACTTGTGGCAGTTTAGTTTTTTTAACTGACGTGAAAAACGGACAACCACTGGTCTATATCATAAACATTATCTTTTTTGTTTTATAACCCTTTTAAAGAAGTATGTTTCAAACAACACAGCAACCATGCAGACAAACAAACACTTCACAGTACCGTTTCAAAGACAAGTGTGTTTTCCTTCAGAGAAGCATGCTTATGGAGGCTGTTCAATGAGGTCAGACTTAAGTTTAGGTTCAAATGTTCCAAAAGCCAGTTACCTGTGTGCGAGGAGTATATCTTTTCTTCTGCGCCTGTCTCCAAATGGTTGCACAAAAGAACACAAAAACAGCCCTTTTACACAAACTTGCAAGAGCATTAGTCCATGCCTTGCAGTCACACTCAACCCTAATTCACTTTGCGTCAACGTGTGAGACCCGAGCAGCGCTGCTCCGGCATACCTCTAGGTGTTTCTCCTCATTTGGATACGTGTCCACAAACACACCCAAACCAGTGAAGTTGTCCATGTTTCCAAATACCGGACCTGTAAAAGATTGAAAAGACAAGAGGGTTAATAATATATGAATTTGTGTTTCTTATGAGATAAATAATGTGTTATTAAGCGCTTACCTTTCTGCATACGTTCCTTAGTGTACCAAATGGCCAAACCGTCACCGTTCAGGTTCTTCTTTCCTTGTCCGTGGATCTTAAAGTGCACCTGCATCTCCCAGTCCTGCAGATGGCAAGGCTAGAAAACACAGACAAACACTCATATGTTAAACAAAACCAACCAATAAAGACATTCATCCAACAAATAGGCAATAAAAATTTGACAGAGAAATAAGAGAGATTCCCAGATTTTTAATTTGGGGATGTAAAAGTCGCACCTGACCAAAATGTAATCAGCTGTTAAGTCTGGTTTTGATTTCAGTAGTGTTTTCTGAAACCCTGCCTGACATTGCTGGAATTAGGGTTTAGTTTACATTTAATTTAGGTGTTGCATATATGACTGCTTGGGTTGAGGTCAAGGCAAAAGAGAAAACACAAATTGAAGGTGAAACAGACTTCAACGCGACTACAAATATCAGGGCAACACAAGATCCACTTTACGTATTAACACTCAAATGTTCATAGGGGTTTGGTGCCATTTCGGGTCAGCAGGTCTTCACTCAATCACACAACCATGGGCAGCAGACAATGAGGGTGTGTCTTTGTTTGGTGTGAGATAAGGTCCAACAGGCTTACAGCAAAGCAGACAACAGACAGACATGTCAGCCAAGTTCTGTTGCCAAAACATCCTCCCACTGACCTTAACCACACCAAACCCATACTTAATCTTTATTTCACTGACTAATCATACAGTAAATACCTCCTTACGATCATTAAAAGTCAATGCAACCACCATTACCACTAGGGTACCGTACAAATCATGTTGATAGATCTAACACTTGATAGGCATCTTTGTGTAAACGTTACAAGTTGACCATGTAGTTGAATCAACACCTTTGTTACAGCTTTAACAAAAACTGAACATTATAGCCTTGATGCAGTTGAGATTTATTGTAGGGCTGTGTGTATTAGACTGTATCAGTTTTACCTTGGTGCCTCCTGGCTGTCACTGTGACTGTATCAGCTACAACACCTGTATATTTCAAATACAACCCGGGTGTGTGATCATGGGACAGTACTGTGTGTATACTCACGATGCGGCTCCATACTGCCCCTTGCCTGCTCTGCATGTCAGGTGTGAGGCGCACCTGCTCGGTGGTTACCATGGCATCCCCCATCAGCTCCCAGTGGGAGGAGCCTAAAGATCCCACACCTGGGTGCACACAGACAGTGCCATCATCATGAGTAAGCCTGACACAGCACAATGTAGCTCACTGAGCCAAAAGGACACAACGACCAAAACAAAACACCTGCATCTGAAATGCGGACAAAGCACTCAAGCAAAGGCCTTTTACAAAACACAGCCAAAAAGGTATTAAATGTGTTACATATTTCAGAATAAAAAGCTTGTTTGGCTGAAGGTGACAGCAGGCACCTTTCAGTGAAAAGGTTAAAAGACATGTCACGACATTTTAGGAGGAGAACAACTCAAGCATGGATGTATTTTAATCGCTACATGATTTATTCTGGAAACATCTTTCGCCTGCCCCTAGTACTATGGGAGTAACGGTCGAGCTAACGGGTAGCGTTACCTTGGTACGGCTTGGAAAGCGAGTGCTCCCGCTTCAAAAACTCTTCCATCTCGTGGTCGTCGTCGGCAGAACACCTGCTTGAACTAAAAAGAAGTACAATAAACGTCCAGTGTGTTATAAACGCCATCATTTTCCGTCTAAATGGCATTTTGGACTCCCTGCAACGATGATTCCTGCCGACGGCCGCCATCGCTGGTCAAAATCCCTCCTACTACAGCGTCAGTCTCCTTCCCATTGGTTTACTGTGTTGATGGCTCGTCGCTATTGGTCCCATTGATTGTCAATCAGAATACGCGGTTTTAATTGGATATGGTGCTGTACAATTGTTCTAGAGTGTCTACACTGAAAATGAATTAATTAACTTATTAAATTGAGAGAATGTGTGGCTGTAACCGAGCTGCAATGAACTGTATTATGATATTTTAATAACCCTAAGCCTGATAGTAATCCCGATATTCATCTGCAGCTTCTCTACGTAAATTCAGGGTATATGCTGCTCCTACTTTCAAGTACTTCCACATTATATGACTGAAAGGCTGAAAACTTCAAACATGTCTCTGTCTCTGTCTCTTATTACATCTCTTTTGTCATCTATTGATAATCCATCCATCTAATCATTGTTATTCTAAAGTAACTAAAGCTGAAGCTGCATACATTATCAACATGTCTTTATTTCCGCCACCTTTTTTTTTCAGTGTGACAGTATTCAAACTTAAGCAACAGATCTGTTATAATTGTTTATGCTGCTTAATCAGCTGATTAATACATATGTATGTGGCACAGAGGTTGGGGGATGCTGCGTTTGTGCAAGAATAATACAAGCGTGTTGACAACCAAGAACAAACAAAGCTTTGTGCACGTACACAGCCCCAGATTTTACAGTTTATGAACAACTAGCTGAGAAATGGACCTTTTTCGGTAATTTTGCTCAGTTCAGTTATGCTGACATGAACAATCCTGTGCCTCTGCCTCTCCCAACCCCTTTCACGTAGGCTCTTTATGTGAACTGTATGTCTACTAAGGGCTTTGTCAGCTACTATGCTTGCACTACACCTACTACACCATGGCACAATAACACCATATGCTGAGCCCCAGGGCAAAATTGAACTGTGGACCCATATTGACCTCTGGTTCCACCCACACACTTTGCATTGTGCCTGTATTGTATTGTATTGTATTGTTAAGTACCCATCAAGTACAAGCACACAGACATATAGATAGCAGCTCTACAGGAATTAAAGAAACAGGCTACTGCTCCACCATCAGTTTGTCTGTTGTAGTTTGATTAATATTTTTTTTGTGAATATGCACAATGAAAATGCGATATCAAAACTAGACAGGGCACTGCAGCAAGACAAGGCCTCAAGAAAGACGCAAAAATGCAGTTTATATCATGTAATGGTCCATATCCCCCCCAAAATTTGCGATTAATCATATTACCACAAAACATGGGGCCTTTGGGGGTATGGACCTATGTGGATGTCTATCTAAGAAGTAGGCTATTCAATGTCACTTTAGTTCTTTCATCCCAAATGGTTATTGTTACAGACCTGCTTATTTGTTTTGTTTTTAAGTCATGCATTTTAACCCAAGGCAGAGGAAGTGCTTAAGAGTATGTATGTCTGTTTTTATGGTTTAATTTTCATATTTACTTCACCATGTGTTTTGTTTGGATGCCCGTTTTCTTGCAGTTATAGAAATACAATAAAATGAAAACTAAGCTTGAAGAAATATTTCCATGGTAAGCCTTAGTTGGAGTTAGCTGATATAACATTATAACATTTTTCTCACAATTTCAACTTTTAACTAATAATTAGGACTTTTAAACTCACATTTCTTCACTTTTGACTCATAATTATGATTTTTTTTAAACTAATAATTTCGACTTTTAAAATATGTTGACCCTTTATCTGATAATAATGACTCTCTATTCGATATTTATGACTTCTTATCTCATAATTTGGATTGTTTTTCTTCTATTCATCATTATGACTATTAATATTGTCATCATGTTTTTATTCCATAAACTGGCGGAAATGGGCTGACATAGTTTTGCTTTGTAAGCCAAACACGAATTTCCACGTGAGTGGGGGATAAAGATTTCTGTTGTTATATTATATTATTATCTATTATTTTAATAGTTGATAACTGAAAAATAGTAAATCTACAAAAAAATGTAAGTGTAATTAGTGAAATCCACATCTTCAGTTGTTTGATGATAGAATTTGCGGACAGAGTCCTGTTAAAAATGAGATTTTGTTGTATTTTTTAATTTTGAAATGGCAGTGACAGTGGTAGTGCTTGCCCCCCTGTGTCGAGTCGTGGTGTTGCAAGTTGGATGCTGTAGTTAAGATAACGCCCCCTTCACTGCCCCTGCTCCCTGTCGGGTTTCTCACACTCATCACGCCGCGTTTACATAGTCCTGTACAGGGGGATGGAGTAAAAGCAGGAAGGAATGGATCCCACTGAAGAAAAAACAAGCAAACCGGTCGACATTTATCGCGATACATGGGTCCGCTTCCTGGGTAAGTACTGTTTTATTTCCCCCCCTGTAGTGGCTCAGTCCCGAGCTGACCGTGACACATTAACAGTCACTCTAACGTTACAGAAGAGAGAGGTAACGTTCCACCGGAGCCGTCCTGACCCTGAGCTGCCTGTGTGCTAGCTAGCTAAAGGTTAGCACGTCCGGCTAACTTCTCTGTTAAAATTCTATTTATAGCTAACTTGGCTGTTGAAGGACATTTTGTTACAACAGAACAACATGGACACAGTCCAAGCGCGTCCAGTCTTTTTTTTTTTTTTTCTCGCCACAACGTATTTAGCTTCACTGCTAAGTTAGAGTTGTCTCTGTGGCTCAGCCCTGACTCAATAAAGGTAGTTGTTTAGCAAGTTGAGGCAATGAGTCAC
Organism: Spondyliosoma cantharus; assembly: GCA_900302685.1. NCBI lineage: Eukaryota > Metazoa > Chordata > Actinopteri > Spariformes > Sparidae > Spondyliosoma > Spondyliosoma cantharus. The sequence continues at coordinate 17,510 of OMLP01016156.1, forward strand.
ACAACCACAGAGAAACACCCGCAGGCATGTCTCTACAACAGTCGTAAAGACACCTCAGTACCAGTCATAGATAAATGTAATATCAGTGATTGTGTCCTGGCTGTCCTCTCTGGATCGAATCACCAGGGTCTCTCCTGACACCGGTTTCACTGTCACCCAACGAGCAGTCAGCTGAGCGGGACTTGTTCAGGAGAATAAAAGCTGAAGGGCATTCACACTGCATCACTTGCCACTGTGCAGGCTGTTTCTCTCACGAACAAGCCTTAATCTCCTGCTCTTCTGCAGTTTCCACTGGCCAGCAGTGACCATGTAATGCCATGTGAGTCAGTTTATCCCTTTTATAAAATCATAATCTTTTTGCTCACATCTGTAATCCCGCCTGGTGCAGATAAATATCACTGTCTCTACATGGATGAGCATGAAACAGAGATTGCAACGCGCTGCTTCTAGGAGGTGAACCGATTATTGGTAACGATGGAGATCGATGACTGATATTGGAGCTGATGTTCATTTGCATTCAAAATTAAAGTTTCAATGCCGAGGTTTGGAGTAACCAGTGATGGGAAGTAACCAAGTACAGTTTACTCAAGCGCTGTACTTAAAGTGGCAACAGACGAGACAAGTGGATCATCTCTGTTTCCTCAGAGTTGCAAATAACACCATCACAGGACAAAACGAGCCGTCCTTCCAACCAGGTGACCGTGTTCCTGGTGGCAGACAACGTGGTATAGTGATATTGAGGTTTCTAGGTAACCGACGCAAATGCAGATGGTTTCATTATTCTATATCCATTACACTGTGTCATCAACATTTACTTAGTAATGATACGTTGAAGTGGAAACCCCGTCTACTGATGGTTTAGGTACAATTTTGAAGCATTCGCACATTACCTAGCAGTCTTCCACTAACTGTTGATGTTATTATCGTACTTTCTACTCCATCCCATCTATTTGATAATGTTAGTTAATAGTTATTTTGCCACTTCAGATTCAATACATTGTTATTATTTGACATCACAGCCAAAGTAGCACAAAAAAACCCCCACTGATTTTGATAATTCTCTACCATGTACTGTGGAAACACTGTGATAGTGGTTATGAGCAAGAAAACCCATACAAGACCTTTTGTACATTTTAATGTCATTGCAGCCATCAGACATGGAGTTCAGCAACTCTCATGTGTGGGAACAGATCACATATTCACTAACACAGACATAATGTATTAGTGGTTCCACCAGCCTAATGGATCTAAAGCCCCTTTAAGACCAAATACCTTCTGTGGAAATGTGCAGCCGGCTAATTGAAAGTGGATAACGTTGGAGCAGAGATATGATTGCCTGATGTCCTTGCAGATGAGTGTTTCCTTCGAGAAGATGTAGCACCCCAGCTATTTTATTTTTTTTTTAAATCCAGTAGTAGTAAATAACACAGCAGCAGAGGTGAGCTGCAGATCAGAGCCTGGATATGATTGTCATCTTTATTTCTCCTATTTTTCTGGATGCCAGTCATTGTTACTGGACGATTCTGAATCTCACTCTCCTTTTATCACTCACCATCACTGTCTTCACACCCTGCCCCTCTACCTGTGCTTTCCACCTTATCTCTTCTGTTTCTCCTGCCTTCAGCATCTTGTGAACACACACACACACACACACACACTCACCTTCACGCCTCGCTGGGCTCAGGGCAAACACTGAATCAAAAAGTGTAATCTGAAGCTCTTGCTCACGGGTCAGAATTGGACTCCAGCCCGTTATGCCAGGGCATGGCATATTTTATTATTAACTTGTACGTCGCTGGAAGATAACCTTATCTCGGCTCTCCTTGTTATCATGTTTTATTATACCAGTACGGCTCCTTATCACCTTGTGCTCAGAAGGGCTTCTGGAGCTCCAGATCCAGTAGTTAACTCTGCTTTCATTTTCACGACTACAGTACTAAACAAAGTAGCTTAGAGCGAAAGACCAAGCTCCATAAAGTTGTCTCGTTCTCTTTGCCAGCCTTCCCAGCAGACATTTTGATTTGTCGTAGTAGTAAGGTTTTCATTGTTATATGAAAACATATAGAGTGGATCACATATAAATGGATAGTTTCACTGCTCCACTTCGCTGTCACAGTCTTTTTTTTAAGACATTGCACTGTGTGAGCTTTAGCTCAGCTTCTGGTCCTTGTTCTCAGACACGTGTTTCTTGTACCGTTTCTCCGTAAGAGTTAGAGACACGCGTTTCCTTGAATCGTGATGATGCAGCTAAATGTTACGCAAACTCATATTTGGATTTATGAGCAAATGTCGCCGCTGTGGTTTTTGGTTTAATGTGCAGCAGCGTTTGCCTTTTGCTTTTTCCTGAGACAAAGAGCGTCTGTGTGGTTTCGAGGCAGTTTTTAATTATTATTTGGTTCTTGCTCAGTCCTAAAAATGACTGACAGTGATTTAGTCTTTGAGTTTTAAGGGTCTGATGTGATCATTGGCCGCTGCTTGGAGACAATCGAAAAAACAAAAAAACAAAGCTGTCATGTGATTTGCCCTCTTAAGGAAGTTGCGGAAGAATGGTTCACTTCCGCATGTCTTACTAAAGGCTGAATTCCAATGAAAACTCTTAAAGCAAGCAAGGAAAAGCTGTTTGGCGGAAGTCCATAGCAGCCTCAAAGTAATGCATGGAACTTTTTTAGGACAGTATTTGATCTTTTATTCTTTGTAAACATATTGTTGGTTAAAGATGTAAAGATACTGTAAAGGTACTGCAACTCTGAGGGCCTCTGTAATTCCTCTCTTTTCCCTAAACACTTAAGATACCCCGAGATCATCAGCGCTACTCTCCTGGGTGATCACACGAAGAGAAGTGAGGTCATCCGCACTCGCAAATAGTTGTAGTGCAAAAGAAGATAATACTTTTTAATAATGCATAGCAGCAGACAGAAACTAGGCTCTGGCTCTCGGCTGTCTTCAGGGGCACAGTGTCATTTGTGGGTGTGACCCTTATTAAACAGAAGCTAGGAACCAGGCAATGATTGATCACCAGCTGGTACAAATAATCATGACAAGAAACAACAAATATACGTCAGCAAAATAGTCATATTAAAATTAAAGTATTTAAGAAATATATCTTTCATAATGTGTGACTTGTTTGTGTGAATACTACTCTCCAGCTGGTGCAGCGCAAACAAGAGCAATCCAGGATATAGCTGACACTAATTGAAATAAACATATAATAATGATTATTTTAGCCAGTGCGCAAGATAATAATCTGTAGTGTTTTGATAAGCCTGTAAGTAGTTATGAGGATTAATTACGTTTAAATGTAAAACTGTAATCAGGGTGTTGATGAAGGTTCTCAGGATCTGACTTGTATCAGTTTCCTCACTAAATCCTGATTCCATTCCGGTAAATGGAGGATAAAGAATGTAGTACAAATGGAGGATAAAGAATGTAGTACAATGTACAAAGTACAATGTACAAAGTACAATGACTTCCAATGATTGGTCTGTATTTATTCAGCTAAAGAAACATTTTGGGGACAAAACAAACTGTCACCATGAAGTGTTTCATTGTGACATGGTGGCTTCATCACTGGTCACACAGTACAGTTTCGTCTTTGCACACCAGCGTCAGTTATCCATAGATGAAGACAAACCGCACAATTTGACCTCACCGCACTCTGATAGTTCTCTTGTCTCTGAACCGAAGATAAACTCTTCCCGTGTGACAAGTTAATTTTACCAGTGATTTACATGTGCCGTGGCGTATGGCAAAGGTGAGTCCTTAAAAACAGATCAAGGGCGTTGGAGTCATCCGAGCCTTGTCGGAAATGTGTATTGCATAATTTAACAAATGTTGCTCTCCATTTTTTACAATGTCAGAGATAAAGTTGAGGGTTTATTAGCCTCTGGTAGGTTTCGGGATGTGTGTACTGGAATTTGGAGAAAGTACAATGTCACATCTGGTAGCGCTCAAAGATGTGACATCACTTAAAAAGTGAGCTTTTGAGTGTTTAATGCACTGCCCTCCCTGCTCAGAATGGCACCAAACCTCTGTTAATTTCTCAATAAATGTATTCATGTTAGCATTGATGGTGCATTTAGAGGAGACTAAGAAGGTTAAAGTCTTATCTGCATTTATGTATGTGTGCCCACAGGCTATGCTAATGAGGTCGGGGAGGCTTTTCGTGCTCTGGTGCCAGTGAGCGCGGTATGGGGCAGCTATGCTGTGGCCACGGTGTACGTTACTGCTGATGCTGTGGACAAAGGGAAGAAAGCAGCGGAGGTAAGATATTAACATTTCTATGTGTTCGCTTCATTGATAATTGGTCATGTGTCATTTATTATGTAGTGAGAAAGAGACATGAAGTGTTAGGGCCAGGGCTCCAACATGGGATTACAAGACAATCATCAGGGAGCACGAGAAAGGAGAGAAAAAATGTCCCCGCTCCTTAAGGTTGTGCTTCTTTTGTCTGCTTCTGCTTTAGGAATTAAGTCAGATAAGACACTCTTGGTCGGCACATGTTACTGGTTAAAAAAAATCACAGGAAGACATTTTTTTTTTTCAGGCACGACAAGCCGGAAAAACTGGTACCCACAGTCTTAGATGATCAAATAGAAACGGGGTCCTTGAATAAAGAATCTAGAATACAGAAACTAGACATTTAAGACCAAATTCTGAATAGATTATGACATTGATCTGTGTATTTTCTGCTGTGAGTACCGCCATTTTCTGATTTTCCTCCATCTGTTACTCAGGCTCACGGGGACAACCCAGGCAGGACAACACGGGTAGCGGCGGCAGTGGTGGACACGTTCGTGTGGCAGGCCCTCGCCTCTGTGATGATCCCGGGCTTCACCATTAACCGGGTGTGTGCTGCATCGCTTTACCTGCTGGGCAGGACCACCAAGTTGCCCCTGTCTGTCCGCAAGTGGACTACCACAGCTATCGGCCTCTCTACGATCCCCTTCATCATCACTCCTATTGACAGGTTGGCAGTGCACTTGTTTCTTTCTATCCATGATGATTATGTAAGTTGTCCATTATGTAAGATTTGAGGCTGCTCACACATGATTGCTGCTGCGTTGGGCACAAAGTCGATGCCGACAGCTCAGTTCAACACTGATATGTTGTCGTAGGCTTTATCTAGTCTTTATGTACTATGAAAGGGTAGCTCTGGTGTGATTCTATTTTTTTTCTGATTATCAGCAAATCACATTAAAAGACTAAAACCCACAGCATATTAATCCTGCTAATAAGTGTCTGTATATCCAAAGCCTGGTATAGCTTATTCCCCTGTTCCATAATCCTGCCTTGTTGTCTAAAAATGATTAAAAAAAAAACGCATGAACGAGCCACACTGTGGCACTGGGTGACCTGTTCTTTCATCACCATGAACCCACACACTGTTGCTAATCCCACATATGTCCCCATGCAGCCAGAATTACTCCACCAAATGTGTAGTTAATCCCCTGGTGAAACGAGTGCTCCTGTTTGAGTAACGTTTGCTAAAACAGCTGTTTTAAGGAAATGACTGAGCCTACAAAATAAAAGTATATACTAGCGAGCTCTTTTTATATTTGAAGTAGGAAAAAATGGCGTATTTAGGGAAATCAGAAATCTTACGCATGACACCACACACATCCTTTAAATTCATACTTTGATACTTATTTAAATCAAACGTTAATTTGTCTTCATCAAAATGAGGCCGGATAGTTTAAGTTTTGAGTTTTTAAGTCAAAATACTGACTGACGTTGGGAATGAATGCAATATCTTACAAATTGGACCTTAAAGTATTTGGCTGAGTGCGTTCAGGGTGCAACTAACCTGATTTGAAACACGTGCCACTTGATAAGAAACTTCGCATCACAATACTTAACCTCCACTTATACAGCCCCCCAGTTAGAGGTAGGCATGAGGTCTGTTTTGTTACTTCACTCTTGTAAAATTGGATGGTCTTCTTCACATGTTTGGATTCGAGAGCTGGTTTGCCTATTATTGCAGAAGTTAAATTAGTTTTCATAGATCATTTCAGCCTTTATTGAAATTAATTTAGAAAATGCTGCATTATGTGCCCAGTGTCACAATATGTTCCCTCTCTGTACCTTGTAGGTCGGTGGATTTCCTGCTGGACTCAAGCCTTCGGAAGGTCTACGGCGAGGGAGAGAAGCACGAATAAGGAGGGATGATGAATGACTGATGATCCCCCTCCTGGACAGTGACCAGTCCAGTCTTCGTAGACCTGTGCGGATTAACCACCACTGTGAAGCACTGAAGAAGTGTGAAGAAGGATTTCATAGAGGGAGGCTCTACAGTTAGTCAGAATACATATTATAATACAATTTTATTTTAGAATTTATATAATTTATTTAACTAAATTAAAGTTGTTAAAAGGGAAATCCTTCTTCATCGGGATTGTTAAATTTAACCTCAGGGCAATCTGGGTAGTGACACCAAAAAATGTTTAAAAAGGAATCTAACAGTAGGAGAAATGTTTAAATATCCAGTTGTTACAGTGAATCCTGCTCCTGTAAGTACTCTTCGGCAGGTACACAGTGTGCTGTTAAATTCCTGTGATCGTCCTTACGGGGAAAGCCTCTAAGGGTGCCTTCATGACTTAGAGTTGTGCGGCTGTGGCTCACCTCATTTCCCGATGTCAAGGAGATTAAGTACAAATGCACCCTTGCGGTGTTTATTAGCCATATACAGTGGTACTGTAATGAAACGTCAGAAGGCCAGTTTGCCACGATGTCCCTCGCATTCATCACTCTCTCAAAATTGGTCTGTTTTTTTCTTACTTTCTTGTGTCTGTTACTTGGAATAGTTGTTTCAAGTTGTTTCACTCGACTTTATGAGCCAAAGTTTGCACTGGGAGTATTTTTTTTACACCATAGTTACAACCTATATTAATCTTTAGGGTATGATATATGGTCCTCTTGAACCATGAATACTTGTAGCAGCGACACATTATACCTTTTTACAGTGCTCCTCTCAAGTATTTGAATTGTTGGTCAATAAGTTTGTAGTCAGACAACCGTGATGTAAAATACTGTAACTTCTTCAACTTGAATATGTTCAATATGCCAGCTTCAAACATCTGTGACGCCCTGTCTGGAGCATCTGGAGTCAAGCTGTTTGACTCCACCCAGTACCAGATTAATCTGAGACATTATGTTGTGATCCCATTTTGAAATATCACAGTCCTCCATGCAAGCTTTCAGCAATTCAATGCAGAAGATTATATTTAATCAATCTTTTAATTATATTAAAGGTCCCATATTATGTTAAATTTCAAGTTTAAACTTTCATTTGAGGTGTCTACTAGAAAATGTTTACATGTGTTTATGTTAAAAAAACATTAGTTTTCTCATACTGTCCAGTGCTGCAGCACCTCTATTCACTCTCTGTTTGAACACTCCATTTTACCTCCTATCGCTTTAATGCCCCACGCCCAGTCTGCTCTGATTGGTTAGCTTTCATGGGCCTGAGCAAGCGACACTCGCCATATTTCAACAGCACCTCTACCAGGGGGTGTGGCTAAAGGTAGTGACTGTACAGTTGTGACATCATAACCTTACGGACGTCCGGACAGCTCGCTTGAAGGCACAGTTTCTAAATGCGGGCTGCTTATCATCAAATAAGAAGTGCAAATTTCACTTTGACAATATGGGACCTTTTTAAATGTAGAGTTGAACTTCTCATATACTCGCGGAAGTCAGTGTCATACCTATGCACAAAATGGTTTAAGGGGTTTTTTCATTAATATACTGTATATCTATATATTATTTTCAATGGGTTTTCTTTGAGGAGCAATGTAAAAATACCGTGTCTTACACTGAACTATGCAAACGGAAACAAATGGTTGTGTAGATACATGCGCCTCGCAAACTCAATGGATTGTTATCTTCCATTGAAAAAAAAAAAAGTGTGCGGTTACATAATTTTCAAATGTTGTAAAATAAGAAGGGAAATCTGATACAAATGTAGCTTAAAATTTGGATGAGCTGTAACAAGGACAAAGAGGAACATGGGAATGATAATCATTGCCAATTAATGTACACTATACATACCAGTGTACCTGTTCAGCAATAACCTTTGTTTAATGTGTATGTCGCACCATATTCTCTCTGCTGTGAAGGATGTGGTTCACTTTTTCATGCTGAAAGAAAAGATTGTGAAAACTTGGGGTGCACCAACTGTCATGTTCTTACTTGCTGGTACTGCGAAGTGATGCAGCCTTTTCAAAAGTATTTAATAAACAGATCAGGTCACAAGAAGGCCACTCAAATGACCTTTTTACTAATGGTTGAAACACACACGCTAAAAGCACAAAGCATATTATTTTCACACTGATAATTTGACTTGTCGTTAGCAGGAAAGTAAGTAAAAGCAAAGGTGATAACATCAAACGTTGACACAGTTTACTTTTAAAGGTGTAATATCAAAGATATCCACCTTTTGAATTAATACGGCAAACAAATAGGAGGCGCTATTTGACCAGCGTAACTGCTAACTGCTGCTAGTTGAAGCTGGTGTTGGCTTGTTAGCACACTTAGCCGTGAAGCTAGAATTTTGGACTGGGAGCTCGAAGTGGTATTACAAGACCGAATGGGCCGGGGCTAACTGGCTAACATGCTAACTTCAGTTACAACATCAAAACTGTTATTTCTTCCCACTCTGTTGAGATTTTCAGGATATTATTTTAAACAGAAATTCTAACATATTGCACAATTAAGTATCTCCTGGCAGTGATTAACAGTGCATACTAACATACCTGTGCTCTTCCTGCTGTGACATTTCAAATTGTCAGCTCTTTAAAAAACATATTGGTGCATCCCTAGTAAAATTATATATATTCATATTCGATTTTAACATTTCAGATTGTACACAGAACTTCATTGTGTTTTCATTGTTGCACGCTGCAAATGAAAAGGAAACGTTTAATCTTTTTTTAACCGTTGACGTTTTTCTTACGTGGCCGTTCAGGAAGTGGGTGGAATGAGTCACGTTTTCGGCCTTTAGAGAGATAGAGATTTTATTTTCAAATGTGAAAGCAACTGCCGAAAGCTGAAGCTCCACTCATCACAATGGACACGCGACACTCAGCAGTCCAACTATTCTCGAACAACTTCTGCAAACACTGGAGAGAAAAAAAACTTGTGAAGTGAAATAAATGATGTAATGACGAGCGTGTGTGTGTGTGCATTGGTCATTAATGAATGGGAGCACAGTTACAGGTCAAGTCAGTGTAAAGTCTGTTTTTCATTATTCCTGCAGTTATCGTCTCTACAATAAAGTTGCTGATTATAAGGTAGAATCACATATAATATAATATAAATGATATGACCGCTCTAGCTTCCAGGTGTCTTTGGTCCCTGCTCCAACACACCTGATTCAAATGATCAGCTCATCATTGAAGCTCTGCTGAAGCCTGATAACGACCCTTTTTATTTGAATCAGGTGTATCGGGGGAGGGAAACATCTAAAACATGCAGGACAGGAGGCCACCAGGAACAGGATTGGAAGAACACTGCAGTAACCGATTACATGTAACCAGGATTACATATAACCAGGATTACATATAACCTGGATTACATATAACCAGGATTACATATAACCTGGATTACATCATCTCAAAAAATAAGAAACTATAATAAGAAAATGTGTTATTCGATTAGAGTTACATAGTGAGTGATTACTGGATTGCACGAATTACACCTTTGAAATATAGTCAATTCTAAAATATTGGTATATAGCAAGGTAGGACTTGCACACAGAGAACAAAAATATGAAGACTGGATTTTAAATGCCTTTTGTATTTTACACGGCTGTAGACTGAGCAAAAAAAAAAGGGTAAACATTTCACTTTTGCCTTTGGTTACCGTTACAGGTAAGAGGAACCAGATGTATATTTGATTTGGGGGTGAAGTGTCCCTTTAAAGAGAAGAGAATAGTTGCGTAACTCAAATTTTTTTTTTTTATTTTTTTTTTTTTTTTTTTTAAGTGTGAGTT
>OMLP01016156.1:29015-43767 GCA_900302685.1 Spondyliosoma cantharus
GTGGGTAAGAACATGGTGGGTGAATGAGGGAGAGAAATTGGGGGGGGGGAAATGACGTACACTGTGCGATTGTGGTTTTTATATACACGCCACACAAGGTAACAAAGACTTTTTATGCATTCTGTAAGTGTGTGTATATGTCAGACAATCATGTTTATGCATCACACAAGGAAAGTACACTCCATGTTTAAGTGTTTCTCATCTTGAAAATGGCAGAGGTTCCTAGTAATCACAAAGACTTTTTAAAAGCTGATGACCCTTTCAAAACCAAACTTGTTTTAAATAAGTGAACAGGTGGGACTTTGCGTTGGTTTCATTTTCTAGAAATGGCTTCACTTCCTATAAATCCCTTTTTAGTTAAAGTGATGGCCACTAGAGGTCACCGCCATCATTGTGTTGGTGTCATGCTCCACACATGCACTTGAATAGAAGGCACATTTGTGAGCTCTGTATCTCCCTATACATCAAACTCATACTTTTTTGTAATGATTTTATGTGACACGAGCAGATTGGGCCCCATGTCCCCTCACTCTGGGATTATCATAGATTTCTTGAGTCCATCGTCAATTAAGATTTATTTGATCCTTTGTGCATTTTATGTTTTTGAGAACGCTGCTGAAATATTTTGGATTAATTATCTGAAATGGGGTGCCCGAACGTTGTTCCCTTGGAGGGCCAGAACTGAGTGTGCAATCGGCCAAAATCTAGCACCTAATGTGTTGTATTGTATTATTGAGATGTAGAATTGTACTAGTATCCCAGTGCAGTGTCACTCTGCCCACCATGATGATACAAAACAATAAATAATTAGGGATCACTACATATCTAAAGAGCATTTCTCTCACGAAAAATAAAACATTTTTTTTTTATAAATCAATGAATAATTTTTTCACTGAAAACATCTAAATGTAACCTTATATTGGGCCAACTTTCTCATGCAGGCCCTATTTTGTGCCGCCCTGATCTCAGATAATCAGTCATGTTTGTGTAAGATATATTTTTTTAAAAGTGAATTGTTGAGTTAGCAAACAGAGATATAACATGCCAGACTTGTTGAATGAAGTTATCTAGATTGCTCATTGTGTGAATAGCCCTTGACACTATAAAGCTAATAGGCCTCATGGTGTCTGTTTCTTCTGCGCCTTCAGAAGATTTGGATAAAAGTTGACGATTGAGCTTTTTTCTCTGAAACTTTGACAGTATTTTCCTCTGTACCCAGCAGCCCCCTCTTATCACCAAAGCTCTTCTCACTTTGTAAACTCCACTTCATGTAATCGCCCCCTTTGGCAAGCATTTTCCTCCTCATAAGAATTCATCTTGATCAGAATTATGGCAGAATTGGCAGGCAGGCTGTTGGCAAAAAAACTAGTGTACCGCTAAGAGTAAAGAGTAATGTTTTAATTCAGTGTCAAGCAAGCGGGCTCAGTTCAAGTCCACAAACATTTATAAGCCCCCTTTGAGCAATATCAGGTGGCATTAGGGGGCCCAAGGAGACAAAAAGCTGATGAATTGAATTAATCTCCCCTCCCGTGATGGATGGGCCTGTTCACAGGGGGCTGCAAAATGGGAGCATTGTTCATCTGTCACTCAGATTGCCATGTCCCTCTATGATTTGTGCCTGGGTTGTGAAGGCCACAAGTGGCCAAAAGACCTCCCTCTCTCCTTCTCACTCGTCTCGCTGCTTCTTTATTTTTTGTAGGCATTCCCAGGCTTTCAGCTGCCTCCAACCCCCACCACACACACTGACTGTCCATACAGCCAGATGCAAGAAAAACATGCCTTCAGTAAATATCTGTCGCTCTTGTCTTATTTCACATACAGTTTGTGGGGTCATAGTGTAGTGAGAGTTCAGATGCAGAATTTGCTAAACTACTGTGGACACACAATTTGCAAAAGGTGTGTCATTACATGGCACAGCACAGCATAATATAATTATTTTTTTTATTTTATTTTAGGCCAACACAAATCTGGATTATGTATATTTATTATAAAAAGAGGGTGTTTTCTCTCCTTTTTCTGTTTTGCTTGAAGGTAATGCCAAAACGACTGTCCTTGAGATCTCCTGCCTGGGCGTATATACATCATTCCGTTCCATTAAAACGAGTCTTGAACACAGAGAAAGTCAGGTCTCATCATCATTTCTTTTACATAATATTTACTGTAATCCTCTGTTCTTGCTTTAACTGTACAGTCCATATAAGTACAAAGTTTGGTGTTTAGCTGGAACTCTCCCTCGAGCCGCCTTGTTTGGGTTTCCAGACTTTTTTCAAAAAGATGAATGTTTTGATCTCACTTAACCCTGTGACTTCTGTGATAGATTAATATGTGAAGCCTTTTATGGTATGACAAACAAAATGTCATCCAGTGTCGGCGGTGAAGGCCGCTGCTCTCTATAACAATGTAGGGGGGGCGGAGGGGCCTTCTTAGCTCGCAGTCTTTTTCATCTCCATTGTTTCTCTCCGGCAGCTGGCCCTTCATAGGCACCTGACCTTCCACAGGAACAGGTGCTAAAAGGTGATTCAATAGAGATGCAGAGCTCTGATTTCTTCGCCGCTTTTGTGCCATGTGTGGATTACAAATTGAGATCAGATAATATCTGCGGCCTGTGAAAAGAGGATAATGGAGAGAACTATGCAAAAAAAACTGCAGCAGGTGAATAGGAGGTAAAGCAGAAGCTGGCGTGAATTAATACGCCAGCTTCTGCACTGGGTGCAGAGCTCCTTAGACAAGAGAATAACTGGCAGCAGCAGATGTTACAATGAGATCCTGGGGAACGGTGAGGCCTCTTGCCCAGTGTATTACTGGGACAGGTTCCAGCCTTCCCCAACCCTAACCTCGCTCTACGGGGTTGTACTTGGGCAATGCTACGCTTTAAACTAAAAGCTAACGTCTGTAATGACGTATGATGCTTTCATGTGCTCCTCCCATCCTATCACCGGAAGTAAAACGCTAATGTTAGGTTGAACAAAGCATCGTCACCACCGCTAAACTTCCCCCAGCACTATACTATACACACGTAACTTTAAAATGATCAATTGATGAGATGAATTGATTGCGTTAGAATGGTTTTCAAGTAAAGTCCGATTGTCAAGACAAACTAGTGAGTTAGAGAGTTTCCGATGACGTTCAATGTCCCCGACAACCTCTTTAGTCTTATTCAGCCATCTTGTTTTGGTACGTAAAAGCTTCACAATTCACGAGTAGTGTATGTACTGACATATTTTATGTTGTAGAAAAAAGCATTAAAATCTCTTAATCTCATGACTCTAACTGAAAACCCAGACTTTGACTTGACTTTGAGACAAGACAACAATGCTATAATGCTAACTCACCTCAACTCATTCCTGCAGCACTCTTTTGCTAATGTGCTGATGTTCACCACCTCAGCTTAGTGTGTTAGCACGCTAGCATTCGCTAATCAGTAATGAACAAAGCAAAAACAGCTGAAGCTAATTTGAATGTCATCAGGTTTTACAGGCAATTGGTCATTAAACTAAGTGTGGGAACAACACCAAATGTGTTATAATTAACATGAGTGTGTGTACCAAATGTCATAGCAACCCATCCAATATTTGCGGCTAACATGGTGGCGCTAGAGGTAAAAAAAAAGGAAGAGCTCACCAAAGTCAGTAGTATTCATCCTCTGGAAATGACAAATGTCAAAAGGTGGTGTCACTCCATCCTGCAGGATCAGTGACATCTGTGCCCTTCTCGTGGAACCACAGGAATAGTCTGAGGGTCACTAAAGTTATCTTCTGGGCCCCTTGGACAGCTGTGCGAAATTTCAGGGCAATATTTATCTTAGATATTGCAGTTTGAACCATCAGACACTGACATCCCCAGAGCCCTGCTTCTTGCATGGCCAGAAATAAGTACTCACAAACGTAGAAGCATCAGTAACTAGATATCATTTGACTTCCTGATTTTGTTCTTTCACTTGACACCCAGATAGAGGGCAGACTGAACAGGATACTTCCCCTTTAAACAACATAAACTAAAATGATAGTGGGCAATGGGCCATAATTTTATTATGCTACAATGGTAGTTACTACAATGCTCTTGCTCCTCTCTCTCTTTCTCTGTCTCTCTGTTTCTCTCTCTCTCTCTCTCTCTCTCACACACACACACACACACACACACACACACACAGCTCCCAGTGCCCCCCTTTAGTGGAGTACTATGTTTGCGGAAAAGGCCACTTTAAGGGCACTAACTGAAATGTTTGACGCTCACTGGTCGATTTATTGAGGTCAGCGGAAGGCTACGTTTTGAGAAGCAGAGGAGCGGGTTAGGTTCGGATTGATTTTCATGAATGATTTTATGCTGTGAGCAGAAGAGAAACAAAAGACAATCACGGCACATCAAATCACCCCAACAAAAGAAATAAGGGAAAGCAACATGAAAAATGAAGGGCAAGGCCAGTGTGCCGTGTCACTGAGCGTTAAGCTAATAAATATCAGTTTCTGCCTCTGAAACGTGGAGACAAAGAGCATGAAGAATTCTGTTGCTATGCCGATTTTATCAAGTTGTTTACTCTTGAAGGGGTAGAATTAGCATATTATTGGTATTGTGGTTAGTGATTTATATTCAAATAGTGTCTTTTAGAAAATAATGGCAAACATCATAGTCGATCAATTGAAACATGTCAAAAGACATTAAAGAAAATGTAAGCTAAAAATAATATAACAATCACCACAAAAGAAAGTAAAGGAGACATATTACGCTCATTTTCAGGATCTTAATTTTGTTTTTGGTTACTGCTAAAATAGGTTTACATGCTTTAATGCTATCAAAACACATCAGTTTTCTGAAACAGCAGCACTGCATCCCCTCTCTGTCTGAAATGCTCTGTTTTAGCTCCTGTCTCTTTAAGGCCCTCCCTCCTGAATACCCAGTCTGCTCTGATTGGTCAGCTTGCACACGCCTGAGCCAGCACCACTCACCTGGTCTCCTGGCGGTGGCAATGTTTTTTCAGCTTGCTGTTAGCAACGTCCATTGTGAATATATAGGTATTTAAATTATGCAAATGTGTGCCATTGGTGTGACGTCAACAAGTCACGGAATTAAAGGCGGGACTACTGACGAGGTGTTTCAGGAGCAGTGTTGTCTGTGAGAGAGATGAGCTCCAGTTGGTGCGGACATTGGCTGTTTTAAAAAATGAAGTGTGTAAGAATTTTGACGTTATGAAATCTATGTATCGTGCTCGAGAAGTTAGCATGCTATCCAGCTAGCCCCAGCCCATCCTGACCAAAGCTCCTGTGTTAGCAGTGTAAATACCCCGAACTCCCAGCTGGCAGCTCAACCGCTGAGCTAACTAGCTAATGGCAGCTAGAGTTAGCGGTTACTCTGGTGATATGTTGCCCCCATATTCTGAGTATTGAGAATTTAACTGGCAGCCAATAGTTACATACTGCCCCTTTAACTTTCAAGACCCTTTACATGACCAAGTACCTGTATAACACACTGAAGGACAGTCGAGGGAAACAACCGCAAAATACAGTATACATTCGGAAATCATGACCTTTACATCGGCAGAGTGATACCAGGTATTATTCTGACTCCTATGGATCAATATGTATTGGCTTGATAAAGTCGAACAAAAATCAACACGACTGCAGGTCCGTGGTGAAGTGGCGAGTCCTAATTTGACAGTGTACGGCGTGATAGAGCCTGTGTGCTCTGTATGCTGGCAGAGCTCTCCCTCTCTTTGTGAAATGAATTAGGAGAACATGAAAACTGAGCAGACCTTCAGCAATACATTATGTATGAGGAGCTTGAAGGCTCCTACTGAATTCTGTTCAGGTGGCATCAGAGGGTGCAGCCAAGTGGAAATGCTGGCTGGTCACTTAAAGCACACTATCTGTGGTAATATTTCTACATGAAAGCGCAGCACACGGCTTGGGCTATATTCTTCTACTTGCAGGCTGAAATATGCAATACCACCAGGTTTTTCTATAGTGGCTACGGAGGAGGTTTACTGGGGCAACATGGGATTAAAGGCCTGGCTCTAACCTTCAGGCTATCTCTGCATAATTTTAAGGTACTATTTGCAATTTAAATTAAAATCTATATTTTGTTTTACCATCTTGCACTTAATTTGCCAGTTTCTTACAATGTATCTGTGGGAATCACGCTGAAGAGTGGGCTTACAGCACACGTGTCATCTGTGTTTCAACCGGATTGACGGCTTGCAGTAATCTGAAAATCAGATAACATACCATATGATTCCTCATCTTGTGTTGTTATGAGATAACGTCTAATTTCCCCCATCTCTCCAGTAATCTCACAAAGACATCGTCTGCTCATCGTGAAATCAATATGCTGCGGAAACAGTCAGTCAGACAACAGTCTTCACCGCACTCGGGTGAATCACTTGAGATCACAGATGAGCGCACACACACACACACACACATACAGGAGCAGGTAAACAAACACGTTGTCACCTCCACTGTGTCCTTTGATATAAAAAAGACTAATTAATTAAAAAGCCCGAAAAGCTCATGAGTGCTCGGCGTAATTGAATTGTGTGTCAGTGCCCAGAAACAAATCTTTGGTAAGTTGAGAAATGTGCATATAATGACAAAAGAGCAGAAACAGTATCAGAATGAATTATACTGGGCTTAGCGGGCTCACAGGGGAGAGAGGATCATGGTCAGTGGAGTGCATCCTTTGCCAGCAGACAGACAGACACTACAGCCATTAGTATCAGAGTACAAAAGGAGGCTACACGCATCACAGGACAGGAAAAAGAAAACAGTCAAATATTAAGATATGTGATATTAGATTGTAGAGTAGGTGAGCAGTCCTGAGTTTAGCATTGAAACAATTTGATTTGTAAATTAACAGAAATTTCGCCTATTCAGCAGCAACTTCATGTTTAAAGGTCCAGTGTGTAGGATTTTAAGGGTCAGGAGATGAATATAGTATTGGCAGAGATGAAATACAGCATCATCAACTGAAACTGACAACTGTTGTGTTTTTCATGTTGCCGTGTTGCACCGCCATGTTTTTACAGCATTATTTATTGTAGGGCAGGGTGAGATGAGGGGTGTTCAGTTGGTTGCAATTTGTAAACGCACCACTCGATGCCACTAAATCCTACACACTGGCCCGTGAAGAAATCTTTTACGAAAGTCATGCTAGCTTCTCTGTGAAGCAGCATGCACAGCATCGCCTTGAGCTAAATGCTAACAGTAACAGAGATAATGCGAACCTGTTAAGGAGGTATAATGTTAAATGCATTTTTAGCTGTTAGGCAGCAAGGTGGCGGTTGCAGATAATGGATGGAAGTTAGCATGCTAACATTTCCTTATTACCTAAGGCTGATGGCAATGTCATTAGTTTTTACACATAAGTATAGGACGGAAGGAGAGTTGACCTGATGAGGACCAAAGTTTTTATAACTCATCCTCTGGAGATGATGACTACACTACATTCCATCCCACAAGTTGTCAGATATTTAAATGAAAACCAAAACATACCACAACCACGTTTTCTGGTGCAAAAGTGAGGGGATGATTAAACTTTGTAGGATTCGTAGGCCCTTTGACCAATCTGTCAAGTGAATGTTGAGGCATTTCAATTAAAACAAAATGATCGATTGGAAGAAGAGAGGAAATGTCTGCAGATACCTAAAGTCATTAAGATTCATCCTCAGGGGAAAATGAAAGCCGGGCACAAAATCTCATGAAAATCCATTGGATAGTTGTCTATACCTCTCAGTCTGAACCAACATGGTGGACTGGCATTGTCCTTTACATTACCAGGCCACTTGCATGGCTAGTAACGCAACACACACATATACATGTTTCCAGCTTCTTAAATGTCAGGATTAGCTGTTTTGCGCTTTTTTGCTCTGTTTTATTTTGTAGCAAACCGAATACCTTTGTGTTTTGGACTTGGCAGTAGAAGACATCACCTTGGGGGGTCTGAGTACTTGAAGGTCGTGAAGGTCATTTTATAGAAATAAGATCAATTGTAAAAAATAATCAGTAGACTAGATAATAATCAGGAGCAGAAATGGCAGGCAGAATTCAGAGTGCTGTCTCACAGGCAGACACAACAAAGCATGCGAGTGAAAGCCTCAGAAGTATATTCAAGGTAAAATGCATTAGGAGAGCTACAGTCGGTGTCCAGCGAACTGACAGGGAGACAAACAGCTTTCTTCTGAGAGCAAAATCAAAAGTGGACTGGGCAGTTAAAAAACAACAGCAATGAGCTGATGACAGCCTTCGAAGAGTTAGACCTGTAGACGTTCTGTGATTTAAAGTCTCTCTTTCTCTCTCTCCCCTCCTCTCTCTCTCTCTGGCACTGCTATAATTTTCCTGGGTGGAATGATGGATGAGGCGGTGTCAGCCCATGTTCATTATAATGCACACCATCTATTCTTCTCAGCCAGACTCTCCGCGCTCCAGGAAATGCCAGAGAGGTATTGGAGCCCACGAAGAGAGGAGAAACTCGCATCTGATTTTCTGGAGAGAATTTGCTGCTAGGTGTGTGTTAACTTAGCGCACAGTGATCCATCAATCACTAATGAAGATACTGCGAGGCTACTGCTTGTTCTTGAGAGGAACACACATTCCTCTCTGGGTGCGAATGATAAACAGCCTCCGATGTCCATGCAAGTGCAGTCCCTCGCAATATGCTCATCCTAAATTAATAATGAGCCCTCCAACAGTTAGCTGTATGCAAAAACATTTAGAAAAACAAGCACACAAAGCATTGTTCGTCATCATGACCTATATATAATGTTTTAGAGGCTCTGAAAACCTTTATTTTCTTTTTTGTATTATTTTTTTGTAATCAATCAGCTTCACTACGAGCAATGGGACCCGACAACAACACACGATTTTCTGCAAATTTGGAACAAGATTTTTTGTATTCTATGTTAGAAAACGGTGATGATCCCCAATCAGGATTCAGCAACATTTGAATCATAATCATGACAGTTATATGCTTGTCTGGCTGCTTTCAATCAAATTTAGTCAAATCACACTCGGATACGCCTGGGATTGGGTTGCACCTGCTATTTTTAAATTAACTGAATAAGCTAGTGTGTAAGTTCTTTGCGTCTACTAGCTAGTTTTAGACTGGTGTACTAAATGCAACATTAAAACTTAAGCAACGTCTAAGATAGTTCACCTGACGTGCCACATGATTTGTTACACGTCTGCTTCACTGTCATGTGACCGGCAACTGCTGCTAAAAGTGGGGAATGCTGGTGATGAGCCAGAAACTGAGACGGGCAAGCAAACAACGGAACAGCAGGATCCGAACACAACCTCCAAGACTTGTTGAAGGCCAGTTGACAGCAGGTAGGACAGTACAGAGGTGATTTACAACAGCTGAAGTGGCATTCCCAGACAGGGCGGGCCACGGCTAGCTGGTTAGCATGCTAACGTCAGAAGATATCTCTGCAACACAGTATATAAATGTCTTTGACATGACATTTAAACTATTAATTCTTCACATTCTGTTTATGATTTTAGTTATCAAATTACAAAGTGCACCTTAAATATATAATACCTATGTTGTTTTCCCCCCCAACATTTCTATTGTTGCTTTAGCTGTTAATGTTTAGTGATATAGAAAAAATATTAAGATTTGTAGCCGAGTTTAAGGGGTTTTAATAAACCAGCACAATTGAGAGAGGAACAGTTTTCTTTTGCTATTTCATTTTTTTTTTTTGCTATTTCTGTAGTTCTAGTTCTCAACTTCAATTCTGAAACTCTGCAAAGTTGAGAAATGTGTTTTAAGTGACAAAATGACAAACAAAAATTTGAACAAAGTGAACATATATACCATTGATCTATTAAAAGAATAGGTCTAAATAATATATTTGATGTGTCGCTGAAAGACTTGTGCCACCCTACATGTCTACATATATTCATGTGACTATATGTTTGTAGGTTACTGCACCGTGTTAGTTTATATCCCTGTATACTTTAACAGAGCCACACTTTAAACAGACACACTACCCCAACAGAAAACACGTCGTCTAGACTAACACATTATCTTTAATCAGAGCAGCGATGCCTCTTTTCTCCTCACACACAGATAAAGTCAGCGGGGGCCTGATGAGGGGAAATACGTGGCATATTGAAATAGATTTATTCAAACTGATAGCATCTCATCCCATCAGCTTCTCACCAAGTGTGCCAAACTGTGTGCGAGAGTCTTTTGAAAGCCTTTAAGGATGTATCGAACAAAAGAGGGGGAAAAAAGTCTCCAAATGAGTCCTGGATCAGTCCGGGAGCAAAGGGATCGATAACTGCCAGGCTAAGCCCTCGCTCATCCATCTGATTCATATCTTTCCCTCACTGCTTTTCAGATAGAAGAGGAATCACTGGACTAAAGGCTCCCTCTCTGTGGCAGTATGTACCAGCTGCAAGCTGTTTTCTCAAATACATAAAGCTGTGCACAGTGATTAATGTCAGAAGTGTACTTATATCATAATGGATTGGATGTGTCACGTTATGATGATCTTTTCTAGAGATGTATGGCAGCAAGCGGGATATACAGTTGTCTATGAATAGCTCTGTTAGATTTACACTTGAGGTTACATCTCTTACATGTAGACGTTCAGCCTGGAAATTCCTATGAATTATGAAACAGAAATCAAACTACTGCCACTGTGGATCTGTTTGTACACTTGCGTGATGCTGGGCTTGATGTTCGAGAAAATGTAAAACTCCGGGAGCTGCAACAAAGGCCCCGTCACCATGACTACTTTTTCACTGTCCCAGAAATTGTTGTGATAAACAATATTATTGTCATCTTGTCTAATGTATATGTAAGAGAATGATAATGCAAGTAGCGTTGCAGTACTCAAAATCAGGCTTTTTGATGGTCTCTGTCTCGTCTTGGAATCTACTACAGTTTTACTCGGTCTTGTCTCAGACAAAGAGGACACAGGATTTTATTTCAAGACCAGTCAGTATGACAATAGACAACATCAGGGAAATCACTGCATCGAACATGTTTGATACACTTTGTACTTAATGATGGTTTACACTGAAAGACAAGAGCCATCCAGAACACCTGATACATCCTAAAAAATATGTATTTTGGGAAGTTGATGGTAAAACATGGAAAAGGAGCATTGAATAAAGATGGTTATGTTTTTTTATCAAGACATTTCTCATTGTGCACTTATACATACACACATATATGGCAATAAATAAGATAAAGTCAGTCAGTAGTCCCACCTTTATTCTCATGATTTTGTGATATCACACTACATCACCATGTTACACATTTGCGTAATTCATGGCTAGTTTGGCACGTGACAATTGATTTAGCACGGCTGCTCTGTTGTTGTTAGGGATGCTGGCTCAGGCGTGTGTGAGCCGACCAATCAGGAGAGACTGCTGCACTGGACAGCATGAGAAAACTGGTGTGGTTTTTTTTAGCCTGAAAACATGTAAACCTATACAAGTAGTAACCCAAAAAATATATTATGAACCTGAAGATGTTTCCTTTAAAATGAATGTGACATGTGTTTACTCGACTATGATGGATTGTATTTTTTCACTCAGATCTTATTAGATCATTGTAATTGCTGATGCTGATCTTTAGACGATACAGGCGCCCTGACACTCTGATGACACTTCTTATCTCCGCTGCTCTTCACACCACACCTCACTTTAAGAAAGCACTGCTATTATTTCAATGGTAAAAATCTGTCAGGGAGGAGAAACTCCTCTCGTCACTGTGTGTAACTAATTCAGTCTGCTCAGCTGGATCGTCACGCAGTCACACTGACATGCAAAATAAATCCCTGGAAAGCGAAGCCTGATAATAGGATAAAGGGTGAGGTAATTTTTTACACAGTGAGGGCATTTAAAAAAATCATTGCACATTTACAGCTACAAAATGAAAAAAACCCATTCAGTTCATTGTTAAATGATTTTATTTGTCAGTGAGGGACAATGTGATTGAGGGATAAAAAAGCTTATTGACTGAATAAACTGACAGCCTTTTTCAAGACCTCGAGGGGGATCCATGTGCAAAGGTCTGTAGCTATTGACTATTCATTCTCCTGTTTATTCATGACCAAAATTATACACGAGGTAAACAAGTCTGCACTGTAGTATCATAGTTCGCTTTACAAGATGAGCATTAACATTGATAAAAAAGAGAATCGAGCAAACAAATGTATGAAAATGTGTAAGTTTGAAAATGAAACCATCGAATCCGGTGACCTTTGTAATACAAACGTAAAGAAATACAAACATATAGTGCATATAGCATCTAATATCCAATGCATTATTGATAGCGACACAAATATTTGATGCACTGACTCCTGGATGGCCTCTTCCGTTCGTCTCAGGAAACTGTGGCTATATTAATAATCTTTTGTTCTTCAGCCTCAAAGGGCACCACCTGCAGACCCAGAGAACAACTGAAGCTCTCTGTTGTGGACAGAGTAAACAAAACCTCCAACAATATGTCTACGTAAACACAACAACACCCCACGCATGAGTGGAGAGTAGGAAGGGTGAAACAATATGTTTGTATTGTCCATCACAAGAACTCCAGTTGCAGTTTCCTAAATTACGCACAACCCCAACCCCCCGAACCCAACCCAAATTTCGTGGTGGCCAAACCATGCAATTACAACACTGAGGTCCAAAAATACTTTTTTCCATTGTGAAAGAAGTGTCTGTGTTTTTTTTTTTTTTTTAGCATCCCACCCCTCACGAAATGACTCCTTTAACTATCATAAGTTGAGCCTTTCAGTCTAAAAGAGCTGTATGGTTAAACTATTTTGATACTCTAGTGTGCACGCTCTATGGGCTGCACAATACGGAAGACCAGGGTAATTTTATAGCCGTGAAGTCGATCCATTTTGGCTTCATGTGCCACTGAGCAGCTTTAATAGGACTGAATGTTGCTCTCCCTCCAAGGTTGTGTCCAGATTTGAACGTAACGCCCTTTTGATGCCCTCTAGGATTCATTCTAAGGTAAGAAAAGATTAGTGTACATCCACTAATGAAAACAAAATATTGAATCCTATTATTGCAAACAGATCCCTAAAACTGAACAGGTAGCCCAATAAATATAACATGAAAAGGAAGAAAACATTAAAAATATATTTCTGGTGTCTCGGGGGGGGGGGAACCTCACATCATCAAGCCCTCAGTACCTCTAAAATGTTGGATACGACCCTGTGTATACATCCAAATTAGGATGACCGTGAACAAAGCACGGTTTGACACATTTCCCTCATCTGTGAAATTATTCCCAAATAATAATAAAGACCACCAAAAGTGCCCCAAGTGCTGTGAATGATGTAATGCATTCGATGAGTGTAAGACTAACCTACATAGATGGCTCTTATGAAACGCAGCATGAGCTCAGTAAGTCACTCTGACCTCTATTCTGTCACATCCTCTGTTGTGAGAACACTGTTACATTATGTAACACAGAGAGACACCACACAGCGATGGAACAAGGAAAAAAAAAAAATACGGTGGAACACGGTGTAAAATCATATGAGAGCACTTTGACGGACGGATGACCAGAAGCACCTTTTTTCTTTTTTTTTTTTTAAGTGGCAACAATGAAAGGCTGTCAGCGGCGCACGGATGGGGCACGGACGCATCCAGCCTCATATCAGAAAGATACCGAACAGTCCTGTAATCCCAGACTTTGATCACGTGAGCGCAAACTTGGCCAAATGGGAAGGCGAGTCTCGGTAGTACGCTTCCGACCGCCATTACATTACAATGCGTGGTGGGCAGGACGATCGTGCGCGAAGGGAGAGAGAGAGAGAGAGAGAGAGAGAGAGAGAGAGAGAGAGAGAGAGAGAGAGAGAGAGAGAGAGAGAGAGAGAGAGAGAGACAGAGAGAGAGAGAGAGAGAGACAGAGCGAGAGAGAGAGAGGGAGAGACAGAGCGAGAGAGAGGGAGAGAGAGAGGGAGAGAGAGACAGGGAGAGAGGGAGAGAGAGAGAGAGAGAGACAGAGAGAGAGGGAGAGAGAGAGAGAGAGAGGAGAGCGAGAGGGGGAGAGAGAGAGAGAGAGGGAGACAGAGAGAGAGAGAGAGAGAGAGAGAGAGAAAATCTGCAGCGTGCAACATCCACCAGACGAGGACTGTCACTTTGTGCGTTTAAAGAAATCTGATATATTTGTGTGTGTGTGTGTGTGTGTGTGAGAGAGAGAGAGAGAGGCTGTTGTGGTCGGCGAGAGGACGTTTCGTAATGATATCAAACTGAAAGGAAGGAAGGATTTTTTCTAGCCTCCTCTACAGAAGCCCTCTGCTTGTCGTTTTTTTTTTCCTGGTGGCGGAGTCAGTGAGAATAGTTCTTCTCCTCTGAACGCTTTTTTGACTCACGGTTCGGGGCTTTTTTTTTCTTCCTCTCTCTGCCGGGAACCCGCTCCACTTTCTTTCCCTCTTTCTTTTTTGGTTGTTGTAGTCCAACCCTTGCCACGGAGGATCAGCCAAGGAGGGACGTGGGGGAAGGCTTATTTCTTGTTTCTTTTCCCCCCTCTCAGCGACCCCTCGTCTCCGTCTCGCCTCGTCCGCGGTGCGATTTTTCTATTTTTCCTTTTAATTCAAGAGCAACAGAGGGATTAAACATTCCTGTTTGGTGCGAGGCGGACAGGCAGGGTTACATTGTGAGAGAGGAACGGTTGTGGTAAGAAAAGGCGGCTATAAATAGCTCATGCAATTCTCGAAAACTATCACAAGTGGTGCATCAGCTTGTGGAGCAGACGGAATCAGATCCCCCTGCATGTTAAAAATGCCTCG
>OMLP01016157.1:0-11414 GCA_900302685.1 Spondyliosoma cantharus
TCATTTAAAAAAAAAAAAAAAAAAAAGCTGAAGTGGATATTTTTCAAACAGACAATATTAACACAATATTAATAAAAATGTCAACAAGAAATGATAAATAAATGCAGAGTGGAGTTTTACTTTTAAACAAGAGATGAACAGAAGGTGTAAAATCTGCATCTGCAATTGCAATTTCAGACATCTCTTCTCTATCCATTGTCCAGTTTTGACATTTCATTGACCCATGTCTCATTAAGAATTCTCTGTCGTTCACCATTCGTTCGCCCTACATGCAAGCTGAGCAGTAAATTGCTGCAGGGGCGTTGATGTGCAAGAACAGCCGGCCATCTTAATGGGGGACATGAGTGGGTGGTCTGCTCTCTGAGGGCCTTCTGCAGCTCCTTACCTTTTCTGTAATGACTCATTCAGTTCGTCTTATTCGCCCTGCTCTTCCCCGTTTTTTTGCACGGTGTTGTAACAGGTTGCAAAATTGCCAAAATGGGCTTGTCGTCCCTTTTACTGTGCCTTTTATCATGAGCAGAAAAGCCGTTAATAATTATCAGCCGGGAAGATTACTCTCCAGAGATGTTTTGGTGGCTTTTTGGTAAAATGACTTCTGATTTTTGAAGAAGATGGATGGAATTTTCATCATGGTCATTGGCCTTTAATCTGACAGCTGGTGCAGTCAGAAACCAGGGACTGAAGGCAGCATGGGAGGGAAATTTCCATCTTGTCTTGCCATGCCCTGAGTAATTTCTTCCTATTTCCAACCATTCCTCTGACTTTTGTTGTTACCAGTCCTGTCCAGATGCTTTTCAGTTATCTCTGTGTTGAGTGTGTGAGAGCCTGTAGCCAA
Organism: Spondyliosoma cantharus; assembly: GCA_900302685.1. NCBI lineage: Eukaryota > Metazoa > Chordata > Actinopteri > Spariformes > Sparidae > Spondyliosoma > Spondyliosoma cantharus. The sequence goes on from OMLP01016157.1 coordinate 836, forward strand.
AGCAACAAATGACAGATGACGCATTATACGTGTCAGGACGAGGTTGTTGTGCCTTCAAAGATGTTTCCAGAAAAGTTCCTGGAACTTATAGTCCAGGGAACTTGTCAAGGTTCCTTCAGCCAGTTACTGTCTGCATTTCAACCACAGTCTGAAAACTTGTAAAGTCAAATTAGTTTGTGTAAAATATATCCCCATTTCTAACCGCTGCTTGATTTCACACCCAGCAAAAATAATCTATACAGCCTTGACTTCCATCTTTCATACGCCTTCTTCTGTAACCGAGTCCAAGCACAGTGGACATAAAACAGACTGGTTTGGCGGTCACAGATTTTTAAAAAAGCTGCCTGAAATAAAATGTTGTGTGTAGTCGATCAATCAGAAATGTTCAGCACTGCAACCCCCGAAAAAGCCTGTACTTACTACTGAGATTTTTTGGAGGATAAAATAATGTCCAGGAATTTAATTAAGACCGTGGTCCCTGTGCTGGAAATGCACAAGTTCTTTCAAGAGGTTATCTATCTGTGCCAAGCCAGTTCCTTCAGACATAAATCTTTAAGAATGGTCTATAAATATATAATAGAGCTAAAACAGCTTGGCATGGTATTCATATTATTTATTTATTTTAGTTACTTGACTCAAACAGTGTGTGCAGGACTGGCTTAAAGCAAACCGCAGTGCCCACATTAATTGTAATAAAAGAAAATGTCACCCAGTGCAACAGTCTGGCTGAGTTTTTTAATAGTTTAAGGACAACAGCAGAGTTCTATTGCACAGAGAAAGAAGATATATCCAGCTTCTGTTGCAAAGACAACATTTGTTCGTAGGATAATAACAAAAATATCCCCAGTTTAACACTACTTGGTTGACGTTGGGAAGCACAGTGGTTCTGGTGGTTAGTGTTAGAGAAGCCTTTGTAGTTCTGTCGGCGGCAGACGGGTCATAAACTGCAGCTTTCATTGTCAAACTGACACACTTTGTAAACCCATTCATCCACCCCTGACTCCCAGAGACGGTTTGCATCAGTAGAAAGGAGGCGACACTGCCTCTGCCTTTGCATGTCCAGAGTATCATCAGTGTGTGCAAACACCAGAAGTGCTCACTTGTCAGAACATATAAACATGGATTATTTCACGAGTCAAAACAAAAATAGCTGCTTCGGGGATTCCAAACTGACATTTCGACTGAAAAATAACTGCCAGTTCAACTTTCAGCATTTGCATACAAACAAAGTTCAACTGCCTGCGAGGCTTGAACTTAAACGTCACATCAACAGCTTTCAGCGATGTCACTTCAGCTGCTTTGTGCTCTACTTTTAGACATACTTCAAATCCTTTAAGTCTTTCAATGTCAACTGACACTTACCCTGCTTTAAAGCTACACTATGTAACATTTCTGAATTACAATGTCTAAAAAATGAATAGACCTTCTTTGTATGTTTTGTTTAGCTTCATACTAACGTTATCCCAAATGCCTCCAACAAAGTTCAAAATTGTAATTTTGTACAATTTGGTAACTGTGCATTTCCCATTGCTATAACTTCCAGGAGAGGGTGGAAGTCAGTGAAGGTTAATAAAGCTGTAAAACATGACCTCGTCCATGAGCATCTCTGCCTGAGTCATGTAGATAGCTTTTCATTAGCGGTACTGGTTGTTTAGCAATTAAGGCGACTACCCGGATCCCATACTACTTATGTCTCTTGTTTTGTTTTGATTGAGAGACCCATAAACTACTATTAACACTTTAAACCGTTTTAGTGCTTCAGTGTAAGCTGAGACTTAGGCAGATAGACGTATACTTATGTTGACAAATAAGCTGTTCCCCATTTCGAATGAGATTACAATCGGTCAAACACCCCCTATTTCACTGAACACATAACGCGACACTGTTGTTCTGGTAAACGTTGTTTACTTACACATGTGTGCTGATGAAAATAGCGAGGGCTCTTTCAGTGCAACGTGCAATTATACAGCGATTCTGTTCGATGTGCTGCTTGTTTGCTGCACTGCGTGTTTGAAGCAGCAAACACAGGTTTTAGCCAGGCTTTGCAGACGAGTCATCTTTGTCGTAGGAAGAAACGCTTGGGAGTTTAGAAGCTGCTGTGGAGGCAAACTAATTGAGGTGACGTGCACTGTAAAGTGTGCCCGCCTAATCCATTCTTTTCACTGATTATTAAGCGATAAACTCTGTTTTAAATAGAAGTGTTTTATGAATACTTTATTACAGTAATACAGTATGTAGCCATGAGGAGAAGTCGTTTCTCTTTGCCCGTGGAAAGTAGATTTTTTTTTTTTTTCCTTTTTATGAAGAGATACAGATTTTAATATTTAAAGACTGATTAAATTACTTTGTTCATGGGAGACTTTTCTTGGAGACAGTGTGCATTCGTCTTCCTCACTTGCATAATATAGCGAGTGCCAGAACTCTGAACAATAAAACGAAAAACCCATAACAACTGGCAATGTTTGTTGAGGAATTGACCCTCAAGCTATTTGGTAAAGTTATGCAGTGTTTTAATTATAGGTTTGCTGTTTTTCGATTTTTCATTTTTAATGACTCTGCATCTTCCTCTTGGGGAAAAATAACAAGAAATGAGAATTGAAAAACACATTTAAATTTTTTTTACAGTAACATTTGTTACTGATTTGCGTCGCATTTTTAAAATACGATATGAGTGTCCACTCTGGCAAGTATCCTTGAATCCTTCAATTTTAAGACAGCATTCTGCTCCATCAATGATACAGAGGCGTGACATCCACTCGACGAGACATCTTCCTCCTCCAAACCTCTCTGACCGCACATCATCGGCATAAACAGATAGAAAATTAAGGGCAGGATCTTGCCTGTAGTTTCATTTATATGTAAATCTGTCTGTGAACCTTGGTTAGGATTTGAGTGATTCCAGCATAAGTTTTGGTAATGCATTCGGCCGGACATATTTTGACGGCAGTGGAAAGCCGATACATCCTTGTAGCCGAGAAGCAATCTATCATTTGTGAGGTAGAAGACTACCTGTAAAACATCTAGTGAATATACAGCAGCTGCATGGCTGAGGTTAACTTTTGTCATAAATCCAGAAGACAAAGTAGGAATTTGCTTGTGTGTGATTGACTGTACTCTCTTTCCATCCAGTAGGCCTCCTTTGTAAACTGTAAATGGCAAATGTGGGGAAGGAAGACATTTTTCACAGGCTGCTAATGCAAACCCATGCCTGCTAAAAGCCATGGAAAGAGTGACAAGATGGATGGGAGCAATTTTCGGACAGAAAAGGAGAAAATGCTTTGGATGGGGCTGTTAACTGCTTTGAAAATGAAGCATATTTTCAAAAGATTTCAGGGCTAAACAACCACAAATCTATCTTTTATCTCCTCCAGACTGGACTACTGTAACACACTTTATTCTGGTATCAGCGGGCGAAACATCCAAAGACTGCAGCTGATACAAAATGCTGCTGCTAAGTTTTTAACACGTACAAAGAGATGTGACCACATTACACCAATCCTTGCTGCCCCTCACTGGTTACCTGTGAGGTTTAGAATTGATTTTAAGATTTTACTGCTTGTTTTTAAAGCTTTGAATGGCTCACACAATCACAAATAGCTTTTTAAAGCTATTTGTGATCTGCTGACTCCTTATGAGCCTGATCGCTGCCTGAGATCCTCCAGCAGGGCCCTCCTAATGGTTCCTAAATCTCGACTTGTCACTAAAGGTGACCGAGCCTTTGCTGTTCGTGCCCCTCGGCTATGGAACTCCCTGCCTGTAGTTCTCAGGCAGGCAAACTCAGTATCCTCTTTTAAATCCCTTCTTAAAACTCACTTTTATCTTTCCACTCTATCTTTCACTTTTTCTTAAATTGTTGGTAATTGTTGTAACTATTTAAATTATTTTATATGTTATATCTTTGCTGGATTTTATCTGTTTTATTGTAAAGCACTTTGTAACTTGTTTTTGAAAAGGGCAATATAAATAAAGTTATTATCATTATAAGGTTATTTACAACAATGTTCTTGCACTCCATGGAGTCTTAGAGGTGCATCGGCTAATAAACACATTGGCCGACATGGCCAAAAATCTCCTGTCACGGTATAAGTAATTTTGCATCACAGTCAGTATCCTGACATTGCTATATATGTTTCAGCAATATATACTGTTGTATGGAAAAATATAGGAATTTTCACCAGATAACTACAATAGCTCAATAAGGGTATGAACATGGTATCACAGTTTGCGGAAGTCATCATGATTAGCATTCAGTGGATGTAAACATGGTGAGTACAATGTAAATATTTGGGTACACTTTATATTGAATACAACTTCTTTATATTTATACTAATAGCCTACATTTAAGTTTTGTGCTTAATTATAGTTTCAGGGTTCTTGTACTTACATATTTTCCTTGTATGCTACTTTATCTTATACTAATTCAAAGGCAAATACAGTACTTCTATCCCACAACATTTATTTGATAACTACACTACATTTCAAGTCCTGGTAAGTATCAACTTAGTAACTCAACTTACATTCAGTCTTGTCTTGTGTTGATTTGTGATTCATTTTTGTCTCCTGTATTATATTATGATATGGCAAATAAATCAGCAAATCATGCATATGTGCATTATAGGGCATGTCAATTATTTCAAAAAATAGATATAAAGAGTGTCCACTTGTAACAGTCAACCTAAACTTAGATCACTACAGTATAGATAAGCCAAATCTCGGTTTCAATCACAGACAGCTAACGATTAGCTGTTAGTCCCCACATCTACATTTTCCCAATCACATGAAGACAAATGAGAGAGCAGCTGTTAAATGTAAATTACCTAGTTAGGCTTACTAGTATATAATACCGTTATATTTTATAATTACTTGCCTATAAAATATAAGTGTGTTCATTTTTTACTTTGACCTGAAGAAGACCATCTGTGGTTGAAAACTTCTATCAGTCATGTCCACATGAAAGAAATGTAATTAGTCTTTTTTTCATGTTTGTAATTTGGTCTCTACTTTTCTGTCTCTTTTCATCATGCTACAACATCCATCCATCCATCCATCCATCTTCTTCCGCTTTATCTATCTATCTATTATCTTTATCTTTATTTATTCCGCTGGGTCGTGGGGGCAGCTGCCTGAGCAGGGACGCCCAGACTTCGCTCTCCCCGGACACTTCCTCCAGCTCTTCCGGGAGGATCCCAAGGCGTTCCCAGGCCAGCCGAGCGAAATAGTCACTCCAGCGTGTCCTGAGTCTTCCTCGGGGTCTCCTCCCGGCGGGACATGCCAGGAACACCTCCCAAGGGAGGCGTCCCCGGGGGCATCCAATACAGATGCCCGAGCCACCTCAGCTGGCTCCTCTCGATGTGGAGGAGCAGCGGCTCTGTAAATATTTGTGGTTAGTGCTATTGGAAATCCATGCTTGTGCTGTAGTTTCAGCCATTATCCTGCTGTGGACAAAGTCATGCGAAGGCGTGGTAGGATAACAGAGTTCCAGCAGACCTGGGACCAGCAGACCACTTGCCTCTAACCAGAGTATGAGTGAAAATAATAAATAAAAGTTGCTCCATAATGTATCCAATTTTAACAGAGTAAAAGTAATTATTTTGCACAAAAAAGTATGCTGTGTTACAACTACTAACCCAATTATGATAGTAACCTCATGTATTAATAACATCTAGCCTTTCATGTGTTCCTGGAACAGGATGTTGCGTCATCTGCGTCTATGATCTGCGGGGAGGTGATTTTTGATGCATACAATGTCCGTTTGTGTGTCTGCTGCACATCTCTGAGGAATAAATATGTAAAAACACATTCATAAACAGCAGTACCACTATTTCTAATAGATTATCAGTGAGTTTTCTAGCCAGATTCGCTCACCGCACAAGGAAAGTTAATATGTCAGAATAATAGTAGCGAGAGTAACTTTTTTGCAGCTTTTTTATTTATTTCACCACATTCCCAGGGGGTCAGAAGTTTACATACAGATAGCGTTTGGTAGCATTGCCTATAAATTGTTTAACTTGTTTTAAATGTTTCAGGTACCTTCCACAAGCTCACTCATTACTCCTAACAGAACTGATATAACGGAGTCAGGTTTGAGGATTGAGGCTTAGCGCTTTTTGATTGCCACTCCAACGCCTTTACTTTATTGTCGTGTAGCTATTTTGCCACAACTTTAGAAGGAAGTCATAGCCCATTCGGAAGACCCATTGGTGACCCAATCTTAACTTCCTGGTTGTCTTGAGATGTTGCTTTAATATATCCATCTACATAATTTTCCACAGATTTTCACTTATGCATACAAAAGCGTCCCCCTCCTGAGTCGTACGATAGCATTGTGGTCCCATGGTGTTTATACTTGTACGACTGTTTGTACAGATGAATGATGTACCTTTAGACAATAACTACAATTGTTTTTTCTGAGGTCTTGGCTGATTTATTTTTATTACTATTATTATTTTCTCACAATGTCTAGTAAAGAGGCACTGACTTGAAGTATGCTTTTAAATACTTCCACATGTTCCCCTCAAATTGGTTCAGAAGATTCTACAGTCATGAAGGTGAAGTATAGAAATATTGTGATGCGCTTTAGTCATGAAATGCTATATCACTCCTGATAAGCAACTCGGCATCTTGATATGTACAAATGATAGGGGTGCGTGGATCAATACTAAAAATTGTGATACTACTGATACCCCTATACTCCTTTTGTAAAACAGTTCTAGCAACTATTTAATTGATACAATGGTATGAGTTTCACCTTCTCTCTTCTAAGTTGTATCTTTACATTTGTATTTCATCAACAAATAGAACTGTCTATTTCCGCTGCCCGGGCCGCAGGACACAGGAGGAGGAGATCAACCTTTGTTCCCAAGGCTGTTGAGCTCCTAGGCTCCCATCCACTTCTGCCCCCCTACACTGGACAATACCACAAGGGACAATAAGTAGCCTGTTGATGGTCACTGCATCTCCCACTTCCCCTCCCTCTCTATTGCATTTTTCACATTTGCGCATTTGCACTGCATTGGCACTGCATTGGCACTGCATTTGCACTGCTGCTGCCTCTTAATGCACAACCCAATCTACCTCAATGCTACTTTGTACCTCATGTAAATACTGTAAATATCTTACTTAGATAATTTAGTCTATCTATTCTATCTGACTTGTTTGTGTCTGTGTACAACTACTCCACGTGCCTTTAATTGACCCCTGGGGACAAATAAAGTTTTCTGAATTGAACTGAATTATCTTAATTAATTGTTGCAAGGAAACTGAAACCTCAAACCTGAAATATGACCATTTCTTTTTGTGTCACCATGAAAGCTATAGGTTTAACTCAGTTAGATGTAGTCTATCATAGGCTCTAATTATTTGGGTTTTTTAACAAGGTGATTCCCCAAAATGTTTAGTTATTTGATAGTAAACTAAATATTCAGATATTTACTTATTTATTAGAATAGAATAGTTATTTAAATAGCAATAATAACAAAAATAATAGTTGCCTATAAAAACCCCACCTGTGTTTTATCAATAAAAAGTTTTGGTATTAGTATCGATATTGGTGACATTGCATTCTATTACTTGGTAATGGGTCGAAACCAAATTTTTTAATGCCCAGCCCTAATAAATGGATGAATGTGACGAGCATGGTAAATTAGGTAGTAGACTAGAAAAGCCCTGTATAATTGCAAGTCCATTTACCATTTAGCAGGGAATCTTTGGAGTGATTAAAATTAGTTGTAATGACATCTACCTAACTATATGTAAACTTCTGACTACCACTGTTATTGCCAATGGCAATCCACACCATCACTTCTCGACTCACTTCATTTACAGCATTCCCCCAGACCTTTTCCAGGTAAAATTTCACATATTGCAGGTTTAAAGACCAAGGCACCATAAATCGTCTTTACAATTGAAACAGCTTGCAGGATTTTATAGTTCTCATGCATTTACATAGAAAGCTGTGAAATAGTTTTTTTCGACAGTGTCAATCAATGATGGATGTAGTGAAAACTGTTAAGAAAAATTAAACTGACTACTTTTACACAAACACAATAATGTGAAGGCATCTTGTGCATCCAATGTTAGTTTCAAAGGAGAAACTTTGTCAGAAAGACATGCATGCTGATAGCCCCACCCTCTACACCTTGATCCATGGACACAACAAATGCACCAATTTCAAGGGCGAGTTTCTCATGCTTCAGAATAATTTGAAAGTTGCTGTCGTCACATAAACATTCTACAGACATTGAATTTACCGGGCACATAAGTGAGACTCGAAGGCTTGTTGTAGCAATCTCACTGTCTGGATCTGCGGTTAGCTTCTCTTTGACTGAAACAGAGGGTAGGGGAAGAATACAGAGGGAAAGAAAATTAAAATGTATATTAAAAATAAAAGCCAAAATCAAATATAAAAAGTCAACTTTGGTTTTCCAGTTCTAAAAACCCAAGTAACAGATCGAAGACATCTGTGGGGACCGGCTTCACACTGGCTTTCAACAAATGTTAAGAATTGATCCCTATTCCTTGATTCATATCAGTTTGATCCCCATCTTCTTAGGTTCTTGTAGCGCACGTTTACTCTACAATGTAACTCATAACTTCTAGAAGCTGATAACAATGCCCTCTCTGCTCACATCTTGTGAACACAGAAAGCTATGCGGTGCATTTGAATGCTTTTATGTAACCAGGGTAGAGTCAGCTTTCTACAGTAACCCGAGTTTGCAAATGTTAGCTAGATTTCTCTTGGAGTACAACTTTGACATGTTACAAATATATCTTAAGATGTAGAAATTAAGGCTGGCCAATATATTCATAGACCATTTTTGGATAAAAGACTTGAAATCGTTTTAGAATATGGATGTTGTTATATGGTGATATGGCATAAAGTGTTCTCTTTTCCTGGTTTTAAATGCATAGAATTTTAGTTTTGCAGCTAGGGGTCTTTCAATCATAACAACAGTGTTCCCCACAGAGCTGACTTGGGAGGTCTGCCCAGGTATATTAACAACTACCCAAGTATAGTTGTGACCCATCTAAGCCTTTTTTTCTTTCATTTTTAAAAATGAAGAGAAACGACACCATCTGTGATTATTTAGCTAGAGGACAATCTGCCCTACTGTGCCTACAATTCTGTCTATTGACATTCACACGTGCTTTAAAAAGAAACACTCAGAGATCCTGTAAACACACAGATTGTGATGCAACCTCTTCCTATTTAGTGCTTACTTATGCTGTTGTTTCATACAAGCTTATGAGTGCACTTGGTTGTTGCAATTTCAGCCGTTAACACCCTGTTTGTGATAGTTTTCTCAATTAAGGACAAGCTTCCTCGACACGTGGCTCTTGTTGTTGCATCTTTCTTCGGTTGTCAAATATCAACACTTTATTGACACTAACCAATGTGCGACAATCTAACAAAGGCATAGCCATCTGTGATGGAACATTTTTTTGAAATCTAAAAGTTGATACAATTGTGACCGTAGTGGGGTGCTATGAAACTATCTATGGCAATTTACGATCAGCCACAAAATTAAAACCAGTTTGAAGTGAACAACATTGATAATCTTGTAACAATGCAATATTTTGCTGGGAAACCTTGGGTCCTGGCATTCATGTGGCTGCAACTCGACACAGACCACGCGCACCTGCTCATGGCAACAGCATTCCCCAAAGGCAATGACACCCTAAGTAGGACAATGCGTCATGGCACACTGCAAAAAACAGCTCAAGACTGGAGAGAGGTACAAGAGAGCTCAAGTCATCACCTGGTCTCCAAATTTCCCAAATCCAAATCAGAACGAGCATCCATGGGACATCCTGACACAAGTCTCATCGATGGAAGTCCCACCATGAATCAGACACGGCTTTGAGCTGTCAAGGCACGGAAAAAGGACCTCTGTCAGATCCTTTGAATCCTTTTGGTTTGTGAGGTGGTGCCTCCATGCGTAGGACCAGTACATCCTATGGATGCTTGATCAGAGTGGGATCTGGGGAAATTGGAGTCAAGTGGCATCCACATGAATGCCAGGACCTAAAGTTTCTGAGCAGAACATTGCATGAACAATGTTATTCACTTGAAGTGTCAGCGGTTTTCAGTTGTGGCTTCAGTCATTTTAATTGGCCATGTGTGAAAGGATTGTAATGTGACTTAAAATTGAGACCTGTACCTATAAAAGCCTGTGGACAGTTGTGCATGTTTGTTCTTTGGTAACATAAACTAATGACCAGCCAGCAGCAAAACACATAAGTTCCACAGAAACCTGCGGCAGGCCCCCATGAGGAAATGGGAGTTGTCTCTGGTCTGCCGGTGGGGGGCGCTGTCCCATGGATGGTCTCGGCCCGGGTGGCTAGAGGGCTCTGCACCTTGGTGCGGGGCCTCCTGTCAGCCTGGGTTGGGATGGTCTCTGGGGCGGCGCTCCCTGTGGCATCTGACCGTGATCTCCCTCAGTGTGGCTGGCCCCCAAAGGTCGCTTCTTCCTCGCCTCAGGTCTCGGTCTCTTTAGTGACAGCTAGTATATGTGTGGATGTGAGTGCGTCTGTCTGTGTTTGTGTGTGTGTGTGTGTGTGTGTGTGTGAGAGTATGTAT
>OMLP01016158.1:23233-39491 GCA_900302685.1 Spondyliosoma cantharus
GCTGTGGCTCTGACATGCTCCGGCTTGTCTAGCATCAAGCACCGCTGCAAATGCATGTGTCACGCACGCACACACAGACACTGCCACACACAGACACACACACACACGCGCGCGCGCACACACACACACACACACACACACACACACACACACACTGACCGGAGCAGCGGAACTTGTTGCTCTTGATCTGCGCGATGCGTTTGTTGGCGAGGCGGCGAGGGCTGGCGCAGCGCGCTCCACTCGTCTCTATGGGGTTTGAGCGCAGGAAGTCGGCCAGCCACTTCACATTACAGTCACACACGAAGGGGTTCTGGGCCAGGTGGCTGATGGGAAATCACAGGGGGCAGGACATCAGTCAGATCAAGACTGAATGGAGTGGAACAGAACCTAAAATAGTGTGTGTGTGAGTGTTTTTTCTCACAGGGTCTGGATGCTGTGCAGCGAGCTGAAGGTGCCTTTCGCCAGACTCTGGATTTTGTTGTCATACAGCGACAGCAGAGCCAAGTTCTCCAGATCTTTGAACACTGAGGCTCTGATGCAGTGGATCTTATTGGCATTCAGCAACCTGATGAACATAAAACAACATCGGCATTATGAACTCAACGGCTTTTGTCTTGGCAAAGAAGACACGTCGGTTTCAATCCAACAAGCTGAAAAATGACGGTCACGTTGACACCTGAGATTCCTCTGTGCAAATGTCGGCTCAAACAAATAAATGCACGTTGTGGTTCAGACTTACAGCAGCTCCAGAGAGGCCAGGCCGTCAAACACTCCGCTGGGCAGCTCCGTGATCTTATTACCATACAGCACCCTGCACACAGAGAAACAGCTGGTTTCACTGAAGGGAATCTGCGTTCACATATTTTCCATCACTTACTGTAATATTTTATTATATTAAATCACATTTCATTATCAATTTAACCGTAAGACTCTTATTTCATGGGTAGAACCTTCAGATGTCTTCACACTCAAACAGCGTAGACATATCAACACACTCACATATCAACACACTCACATATACACACAGAGCCGCAGGCCGCCCGCTACAATTGTTTCTCAGTCCTGATATTTCATAAGGAAGCTCTGTTTACAGAGAGCAGGCGCCACTTCTGAATTATTCAGACCAACAGAAGCACAAACGCACATGCATGCGGTGCAAACACATGGAGATATAGACAGGCATAATACAGACATATGTAAACACATATTGGTGGAGACAATACACACACACACACTGAGACAATCTGTGTGTTACTCACAGGGAGTTGAGAGCTCGGAGGCCGTGGAACGCATCAGGAGCGATCTCAGATATCTGGTTGTTACTCAGGTCTCTGGGAATGAAACACACACAGACTTTAGTCACAGTGAATCCCTCGACGCTTCAGGTGAAATCCGTTCAGGCCGTCTTTAAAGTTTGCAGCTTACATCACCATCGCACTGCGTCTCGTTAAACAAATAAAATCAGTATTTCAATGTAGTTTTTATCAGTTTCAGAACAGAGCTGAGAGGCTGTTCACACCGGACATTAACATCCATCCTGATGGTTCACTGTCATGTAAATGTGATTCTGTATCGTAGGCAGCAGGACCTGTTTCAGTGTCTTGAAGATGTTCCACCTCTCATCCAAGAGGCTTCTTCAGTTCTAACCGGAGAGGAGTTGCAGGCTTTTAAACTCTGTGTGGGTAACCGCAAGTCCCAGTGAGATCCAGTCAGAGGTGGTCACTCAAGACGCATGTTAATGCCATGTGTGAGCTGACAGACTTCGAGCTGTCCACCTGTGATTGGATGTTTAATTTCCTGGTTTGTCCACTAAAACTTAAACTTAACTAAAAGACAGTCCTTGTATACGAATGACAGCTTTCAGAATGAATTTAAAAATGTCATTAATAACTCAAAAAACTCCAGTGGGCCTTTTTTTCTCGCATTGCTGAGCTGAACGTCCTACAGTACGTCCCCGCCCTTCCTCTTATACATCCAGTCCTTCAAACTTTGAGGTTTAGTCATACTGAGAGTGTCGTAATGTAATTTGTCGCTGTGTTTTGCCAACAGCGGCATAGAAAAAAGAGTTCTTAGGATTACATGCTGATGAGAAAAGTGTTTAGTGATGCATTTTTTATTTTATGTAACATGTTCTTTTCTCTGGGGCAGAAAAATACATGAATGGTTTTATTGTTCCTTCCTCTGATCCCCAAATCAGACTAAATCAAATAAAAAAAAAAAACCTTCATAAAGAGGAGAAAGCCCACTTCATGAGAGGACTGGACCGTAAGTGAGCTTGACACAAACGTTTTATATGAGAGGCAGTTTCTAACAGAGCGAGAGACGCTCTGTGGGCCAACATGAAGTTTTTACATCTCTAATTCGGTCCGGCCGGCCAGACCACAACATGTCAGATTATACAATCCTTGTTCTGCTGCCACATCTCAGTCGCTCAAATGTCACAATAAATTTGAAGACAAACCACTTAAACCGGGCTGGTAATGTAATCAACCCCCTCCTCGCAGGGCTCAGAGACAGTCTCACAGTGATGATGTAAGAGGACGAGCGGGGGAGACAAGGACGAGATTGAGAGGAAGAGGGAAACCACAGAGAGACAAAGAGGGAGACAGAGAACGACTGAGGATGGAAATGGGCAAAGGAAAAGAGAAAGAGAGAAGCGGCGAGAGTGGACGGAACAAAAGCCGCAAAGAAAGAAAAAAAGAAGGAGGAAATAAAACTCTGAAGCTATAAACATTATTATTGTGGTCACATGTGCGTTTTTGTAAAGAACATATTAACCAGATCACAGCGATATGCGCTTGATTCATCATGTGAGACTCTTTAAAAAGCCTCTGACGGGGACTGTATCTGCTTGACATAAATCAAGCGCTCCTCCGTGCTGAAAACCCACTGGGGCTGTTTGTTATGTCAAGCAGGGAAACCACAGCTCGGTGAACAGTGGAGACAGAGGAGGAAGAAGAGAGCGATCCAGTTGGCAGATCAGAGTTTAAAACATGAGAACTGTCTCAGAGGCATTGGCCCTCCGGAGGCAGACATACTGTCATCTCATTGGTTGAGGTGAAACTGAAGGGGTGGAGCCATGAAACCAGCGCCTCTCTGGAAAGATGTTGTTAGGTTAGCTGAGTTTCTACAACCTCCTATGAAGAGAAATGCATATTTAATCACTCGATGTCATAATAATGATAATCGGTCAGCAAATCAGAGACGCTAAAGGAAATATTTAGTGTTGACGTTTAAGTTCTTGAGCCAAACACAGGCTCAGGGAAAAGAGGTTGGATTTAAGCCTTAAAGAAATCGTTCTTAATCCTAAAATCAATCTTAATTTGAGTGTATTCATGAGTATTTGTGCGTATGATTTCTTTTAAAGGTCTCGTCTCCTGAGGAATGGACGTTTACCCTCCTGTCTGGCTACAGGTTTCCTCACTACTGTCTGAGATTAAAAGGCCAACGATGGGAAAATACGTGACATTCATCCACTGATCCATTTATGAGCCATCCCTGAAAAGTGTATTCTGTTGAGTCGTTATGTCTTCAGAGGACTCACATTCGACGAAGCTTCTTGTAGGAGGTGAAGGCGCCGGGAGGAACTGACTTGATGCCATTCTGCTCCAAACGACTGGAGAGAGAGAGAGCGAGACAGACAGACAGACAGACAGACAGAGATATCAATAATTTGCCTCCTGCAGGACGCTGCACACCACAGCGCAGCTGGCAGCAGGATGTTACTTCCATCAACTGTCTGTAGTTTCCATTTAAAGCACTCGAACATTTGTCGACATTCAACATTAATCCAAAGCTCTGTTCTTCTGTCAACTCTTCCAGCACGACTCTAACTCAAAGTGACACTAAAGACGCTTCCTATCTTACAGGAAATTCAAGACATAAAAGTTTTAACTTCAAAACTAGAGACCATGATGGGATCACACCAGCAGCAAAGGCCCGTCACCATGTTGACGTTCTGGCCCATGAGCGCTCGGTAGACATTACTACATTATTACACAAGGGCTCAAAATTAATGCTGCATCGTAAGTGATACAAGTCCCAAGTAACATTTGCCTGCTCGAGGATTAAAACCTTGAGTAACAAAGCCTAAAATATATATTCAGAGCAAGAAAAAGACAAAACTTCTGCTGCAACAGCCTTTTCTTAATCTGTTAGCGAACCTCAAACGGATTTGTATGACAAACACTGCAGATTAAATTCCCTGACTTATGAGTCTCCTCTAAATCTTTGTTAGCATCACCTCACCTGAATACAAAAGAGTCAAGTCAAATCAACGAGTGTCAAGTAATCATTCCACAGCTTCTATCTTCAGACCCTCGCTTTGAATAACGAAAAAACTCCTTTTCCCTCAGACAGACATAATGTCAGTAGAATACAATAATGAGAATCATTGTATTCTGGGCTATTATTAAATATTATTCATAACATACATAAAGATACAGGTATTAAAGAAGCGGTTATCGTAGACTCCAGTATGACGCGCAGCAAATTCTCCACTTGGACTGTGTTTGTCTCAGCTGAAACCTCCAGATGATACTCACATCTCAGTCATGGCCTCAGGCAGGTGGGCGGGGATGGCAGTGAGGCCCCTCCCTCGACAGTCCACGATATTGTTGCTGCAGGAGCACATGGGAGGACAGGAGCCGGACGCCAGGCTGCACGGCTGAACGAAGGCACTGCCGCCGTGGCCTACAGCGAAAAAAGGATGGAAGGAAAAGGGTTCAAATATCAGCTCCATCCTCCACAGGTGGACCTGAGGGCGTCGTGTCACTGGGCTGCCGTACCTGAGCAGGCGAAGTCGCTCTTGCGCAGCTCGGCGAGGTTGAGGCCCCTCAGCGAGGGAGGAGAGCTGCACTGGGTGTAGAGGCCTAACGCCGCCCGCTGCCGCAGCCACGGGGACAACCAGGCCAGGTGACAGTCACAGCGCAGAGAGTTCGAGTGGAGACGACTGGGAGGAGGAAGACGAAGGGAAGAAACAGAGGAGATCGGAGGAGAAAAAGGAATGAATACATTGTGGAGGGTAAGAGGACAGGTGGGCGTGAAGGAGTAAGGTGAAAGTAAAGGAGGGACGAGGAATAAAGTACAAATAGGGAGTGCAGAAAATGGAGTTGAACAGGGAAGAAGTGAAGACAAGGAAAAATAGGGAGAGAGAGGGATGAATAAAGGACAGAAGGAAAAGTCAAGAAGAACATACGAAGAAAGAAAGAGAAGGTGGAAAAATGAGGGTATTAGTAAGTATCTGCTGTTTTTCACATCTCTTTTCTGTTTCTCAAGTGATCAATCTTGCATTCTGGGTAACGTAGTGCGATGAGCTGAAGACTCACAAGGTGCGGAGCTTCGGCATGTGGTTGAAACTGGAGACAGGAATACTGCTGATGTTGTTGTTGTTCAGCGTGCTGGAAACAGAGAAACACAAATCAAAATCCTCCCAACATTATAAATGCGACCTCCTGGACTTTACCTGGACTCTTTCAGGATACTCACAGAACCTCCAGAGAGCGCAGAGCTCTAAACGCCCCCTCCTCTATACAGCTGATGTGGTTTTTATCCAGCTGACTGGTGATAAGAAGAACACAACACAACAACCAGTTAATTATCTGTAAGAACTGACATGATACAGAAGAGTCCGCAGCTTGTTTTTGTTGTACTCCTTCCTTTCATTTCCAGTGTCCTCTATTTTCATTCCCTGCTTTGTGTGTGTGCATGTTATTGTGTATACTTTCACACACAGGTTTTTCAGGTCCGTGGCTCCTCTGAAGGCTCGTCTTGGGACGGCCTGGATGAAATTTTCACTCAGGTCCCTGAAAAACAAGGAAACAGAGACAGAGAGAAAGTTACTATTGAGAGACTTCATTTATTGGATGGTTTTAATTAAATCTAATCACATTCGACTGTTTGCGCACATGTTAACACATACATTCTCTGCAGAGGCGATAGAACAACGTATACGATAGGCGTAGGACAAAACATAGTGTATTTCATGTTCTTGTAAAACATTTTTAAATTGAAAAAGAGAGGAAGCTAACCCTTCTACTTATTCTACGAAGCCTGGTGACTTACTGGCTTAATTCATTTCACACAGAAAAACATTTCAAATGAATGGAGACTGCACAAATCTGCATTGTAAACATGTTAAGTGTTAGCTCTTAATATCTCTGCTGTTAAACACTGAGTCTTCCTGCAGCTTCATCGTCTTTATCTACAATCAGTTTATCAGTGTAGTGACTTTCAGGCCATTACCAGCTACTTCCATACCAATCTAAACACTGCTTCCTCTTTATCTTAATGTCGTGTCTCCCCCTCAGCCTGGAGGGATCTGAGGGGGGGAAGCAACAAAATGCTGAGCTCCCCAAAGAGACGGTCACATGTGTTACTGCAGGCCGACCAAGCAGAGAAAGAGGTAGACACAATACTGCAACCAGACAGAGACTACAGAAACACTAATCTAATTTTTGTAGTCCTATTTGTGAATCTAGCAAGACGACAAAGGAATAAACTGATAAACGCAGAACTGAAGGGATAAAAAACGTGTGTGTGTGTGTGTGTGTGTGTGTGTGTGTCAGATAAACCACGGAGGAGGATGTACATCATCTCTTGCTGCCCTGGAGGACTTCAGACACACTCCATTAACGTCAGGGTCAGAGCAGAGAGCCTGACAGAGGAGGAAGCACCCTCTGACTGACTGAGACCCACTCTGCTCGTACAACAAACGAACTGTTTCACATCCAGCCTCAAACCAAAAAAGCAGAAATAAATTCACACATCTGAAAGTAACAATGAACCTGAACCTTTAGCGATTACCGAATTCCTCGCAGAGCATAGCGGTCAGAAACTAAGCTAACCGCTAAAATAGCATCCGTCTGTTTCCAGGTCAAATGTGAAATCACTCAGTTGGAGATAGTTGCTATTGATGTTTAATGAAATGATATGGTACTTTTGAACTGTCCTTATTGAATTTATTGCAAAACCTACTACACTGCACTCCACAATACAATGCTGTTGGACACAACACCAATAATGTTGATAGGGAAGCTTCCAAACGTGCCAAACATCAGTGTTTAACATCAAGTTGGCAGCCCATCATGATGACACCCAATGGTTTGTTGGCTACCTCGAGTGGACCTAATTGGATCTGACTGAGATCCTGTGGATGTTCTGTGGTGGTGTCTTCTCAATCACAAGGTAGCCAGGCCCTATAGCATAACCTGCTTTACCGTCTATTTTACTCTACTGTATTGATTAAGTCTTGAAACTAATGATTAAGACCCTAAATTCATTAGGAAACTGTTTACTGAGGTAGTTAATTCAGCTGAGATGTCCTTAGATGGCCACCATACGTAGTTTTAGGGAAGGTTATGGGCCTTTCTTCTGGCTCCATTTGGATTCGCCCAACTTTAACTGAACATCACTGTCTTTAAAGGAGGCGGCCATGGCTATAGACAGTGTGCAGGTCTCTATAGGCAATTGGTGTCCAATCAATCTGTCAGTTACAGCTCTTTCTGTCAACGGTTCAGTGGTAAACCAGAGGAAGTATCGTGGAGAGGACAGCGGTTAAGAGCGGCAAGACAGCTTGAAATAAAATACATCCGCTCAACAAAACACAACTAAAGTAATTCAAAATAAACTAAACCCGACACTGTCTGAGGTCTGCGATAAAAGCAGACGGCTCACTGTGTTGTTGAAGCAAAAAGCTTGGCAAGTGTCTGAGACATGAAGCGAACGGCGCAGGGCGTGATGAGGGATATACAGAGTGAGAGAGCAGCGAAAAGGCGGACGAGTTGATGGATAGACACTGATCATGTGTGAGGTGACGGAGGTATAAATAAGAAGAGCTGTTAAAGAGCAAGAAAGGACAGAGCTGATGTGGTTCGGCATTTGATTGAGACTTGGGTCGGGAAACACCAGGAGAGACAGAGAACACAGTCAAGGGATGATTCTGTATATCCCACCTGGCCTTGAAACTAAAATATCTCCAAACTAACGACCTGTTGAGTTGTAACTGGGTCACTCAATTACAGACTGTCTTACGTTACGTTTCAGCAACATGTTCTCACTCCCGACATGTCAAACACGGCGGTTTTGTCAACACCCCTCAAGTTTCAGTTTTGCAACGGCTCCATGCTCTAGCTAGCGTGAACACGTTATGTGACATTATGACATATCATGACTGTTGGACTGTTTGTTAATCAAGTCGTCAAGTGGTCAAGGCTTGGTTAGGTTTAGGCAAAGACCATAGTTTGGGTTAAAGTAACTGCATTCAGTCCCGTAACTTATGTAAAATAAGTTACGTAACGCAACTACGTCATTGGTCACAAACGGGACACCAGCCCCGGTCACCACCGGAGGGAAAGTCCACTGTATGACCAATCCAAAAGTCAGAGACAGTTGAAGAGTCAGACAGAGAGAGAGAATAAATACGACAACAAGGCGATGGGAAGAGACGGAGACTTGATAGAAAGAGACGGAGGAGAAGTCTGGTTGTACTCGAGGCCAGTGAACCAAACTAACCACTTGTTTTTGTCTGTCTGTTCTTCTCTGTTCACTTCCAGTTAAATCCACTCATGGATGTGAGCAGCCGCGTTGTTGTTCAGGGATTTTTAGTTCTGTTTGTCAAGAAGTATTTATTCATCTGCAATACGGAAGAAAGAACAAAACAGAGCTCAGCTCAACAACAACACGGCAGTACGTGGTTTCAAAGCTTGAACCCTGGTCTTTTCAGGAAACACAGCTGGAAGCTTTTAAGAACATGCTTTCAAGGTTTCAGTTTCCGAATCAGCAATTTAATGAAACAAAAACACGTTGTGATATGAGCTGTGATGTGAAGTGCTTTTCCCCTTCAGTTGGAGCAGGACAAGTTATTTTATCTTTCAAAGAACAGAGTTGTAGGAAATCCAAAATATTAACGTCCTTCATGGTGAATAGAGCAAATTGGATAAGCAGCAGAGAGAATTATAGCCTAGTGCGCAACATTAAATATGTACAAACTGACGAATATAATCAGAGTCAGCATCACTCATCAAAATAAGTGCCTTCTTTCCTTTCTCTTCAGATCTTATTTCACACAGTGTTGTCTTGTATTTCTGCAGATGTGTGAGAAGACAGTTGATTCTGTGGGTGCTCGGGAGCTCAGCGAGGATCGTGAGCGCCCACAGGGAAATCAAACTGTCAGCTGACAATATTGGAATAATTGGGTTTAGCTGAGATGAGGCCAAACGGAGCTGTGACTCCGAGCTAAACGTGTGTCAATTCCTATAACAAACAGTCTTGGTGTACAGACTGTCTCTCCCTTTAGGCCTTGACCCCCTGTGAGGCTTCATTCGTGATATAATTCATGTCATCTTGCATCTCGGTGTGACCTGGTCTGACCTAATTGGCTCTAACACACCGACAATAACAAGAACAGAGGTGGATGAGTGCAGAATAAAACACCCTGTGTGGTTACAACTGGATATTATTGTATGAGCGTCCCATGGGAAATAATACATTTGGAGCCTACGAAGGCGGTGACATTTTAAGTGGGGGACTGAATAATAAACAGCTGCAGGAAACAGATACGCATGAAGGTAGTTTACATACTGGGTTTGTTGTTACAAGCAAACAAGGATGCCAAACATCCGACGGGCGATCAGGAGCTGGTTCACAGAGAAAAAAACATAAAGGTGAAGCTGCAAATTCAGGAAAGCTCTGACGGATTTCTATATTTCAATTCATCAGGGAGTGTGCATACAAACAGTATGTAAACCAAACACTTACTGACCTGATTATTAATCACTATCAATGATCAAATAATGTAAAGAATATGAATATATGTATGCCTTGAATTCATACTCATAAATAATTTACATTCCACCTCATTCACCGCACACATGTTTAAGACAGCTCTCTCTCTCTCTCTCTCTCTCTCACACACACACACACACACACACACACACACACCAATATTAAAGATGCTTTCCCATCAGGTTGTCAAGATATCTGTTGCCGGGACACCAGCAGGCTGGATATGATGTGTACCGGAGGGAAACAAAGACTGGTCACAGCTGGACGTGTGTGTGTGTGTGTGTGTGTGTGTGTGTGCGTGTGCGTGTGTGCGTGTGGACAGTAGGTAGTCTCAGAATATTTGCTCTCTCTCTCTCTCCTGCTATCTCCTCTATTCACGTTCTGATCCGTTCTGTCATCCGCTATGTCCTTGTCCTCCCTCCCCTCTTCATCCTCTCATTGTCTCGCCGTCTCTCCTGTCGTTTCAATATCCTCCTCGTCCCTCCTTCCCTCCCTCCCCTTGCCCACAGCGGAGGGTGAGAAAGGTAAACTTTCCCACTCGTTTTCTACTCGTCACCCCTCCGTCCATCCTTCCCTCCAGACTCTGGGTCAGACGCGGGTTAGCTTCAGTCAAGCTGGGAGGTCACGGAGGCGAAACTGTGAGGGTATCATGGACGTACATCCAGTTGATGACCTTTCCTGCTCATTACTGTTTTATTATGCTTTCATACTCTGTTGATTAGAGTTGCAACGACTGTTCGATTAATACTGGTTCCAGCTTCTTAAATTAGTTTTTAAAAACCCAATTCTAAGAAAGAAATTGGGGTTCAATTCCAGTTTTGGGAAGTTATTGGAAGCGAAACTGGCAAAAACTACAGCATTAAAGACGGTAAAGTTTCTACACACAGCATTACATAATTGAGCTGGTGTGTTGTGACTGTAAACGCTCTACTGAGTTTAATGAGCTACCTTTTTCTTCCTCACATTCACACACACACACACACACACACACACACACACACACACACACACTGTCTCGTTTGACCTCCAGCCAGGCAGGTCAGCAGACGGAGTCACAGCAACAACATAGTTAATATTTAATTGTCATAGTCTGGTCCAGTCTTCAAACTGACGCACACCAACGCACTCAGAACACACAACTTGAATAAGTTATCATCTACACAACGGAAAGATGCAGAGGAACAGGAGGAGGAGGAAAGAAAGGTGATGAGAGGAGAGAGGAAGAGAGAGAGAGAGAGAGAGAGAAAGTAACAAACTAAACTGAAGATGAGACACACACACACACGCTAAATATTAGCCTCACACAACATCCAGGGGAAAACATGGCTGCCCCTTAATTCAACGCAATCCAAGCATATCACGCCATAAACACGCTACAATACACACACACACACACACACACACACACTCTGGGTAAATCCTACTTGACCCGCAGCCACTGAGCTGAGAGAGTTCGTGACCCGATGGCACCCAGAAGGCCGTAACCATGGCAACAGGCCAAACTCTGCCAGCTCAGGAGGAAAATATTTTAAATGTCCTCTCAGTCCTGCTTGCTTTCTCTCGCTCTCATTTCAGTTTCATCCTGCTAACTAAGAAGTTACTGTCAAGATGGAGGACTGTCTACGTTCAACCAACATAATGAGCTCCATCTTTTCTATCCCTTCTCTTCTTCATCACTTCCTGTCTTTTCGATCCTCCTGATACTCCTTCAGTTCGGCCTCTCTCTTCACAGATGGAGGTCCTGTTTCTTGTACTAACTCTCTTTCCTTCATTACACCAGCTGTCTTTGCTCTCCTCTCCACTACTTTCACCTCTGCTGCAGTAATCCCTCTCCTTCTCTACTTCATCTCTCTTCCCCTCCACCTAGACATCGGCATTCGCTCCATCTTCTTCTACCTCTCTCCCTTTGCTCCCGTTTCTTTACTTCATCATTTGCCTCTTTCCTTCGCTATATTTCTTTCCCCTCCCTCCATCCCTCACTCCCTTCATCCACTGGGGAGCAGAGCGCTTGATGGAAAACCCCACCGGTGGAAAGAGGAAGAAAACAACTAGGAGGAGGATAAAGACAAACGACGGGGACAGAAATGTGAGCGGTGAACATGATTGTCCGCTGTCTCCCTCTAACATTTGTCTAAGTGTCAATCTCAGGTCAGTGATCGGCTGTTTGAACAGTTGTGTGTCTTTTTTCCCATCATGCTTTTCCCTCTCCTCTCGCCGTGTCGGCTTTACTTTGGACAGACATGACAGGAGAAAATCACTGCTGACCTCCCACAGACACACACACACAGACACACACTGCGGACCAAAGAATAACAGTGGAGGAGGTTTGTGTAAAGGGAGTGATGGTGTCTGTCCTGTTATCCACTGTGAGGCTGTTACCACAAACAGCAGGCAGCGTCCCTCCGTCCCAGCTTTAAGAAAACTCAAAATCTGGGAAAATCCTGCTCCTGTGTGTTCTGTGATGACGGATTTGAGCCCCGTAGTTAATGTAAATACAGAAATGCATGCATGTGCAAATGGACTGAACACATGCAGGCATATCCGCTGTCGGCTGGACGCTTTTCATCCAAGGCCCCTCGAACGAGTTTGTATTGTGTGTTAGCTTCTAGCATGGGAAGCACTTTTAGGGCTAGAGTAAACATAATACTACTACAATGTAAAATACTTTTAGAATTAAAGGTAGGTCGACTGAAATCCGCTTACCACGACCCATGTTTACGTTCTTGTTTGGTGCGGTGACCTCTGTCGGCTGTAGGAATCAGAGGTAGTAGCACAAAGAGGGATAAAGTCTGCAGAAGCAGGAGTTTGGGGCGGGGGGTTAAATAAGCACATGAATTTCATCCAGGTGACGGCTGTTCCTGCCTGGCGTGAAGCTGAAACAGCTTGACCACGAACAGAGGGTGTAAATTAAGCTTTTTAAATCAATTCTAGCCGTTCAGCTCAGTTGGTAGAGCCGGTGTTCCATGTACAGAGGCTTTGTCCTCGCTGCAGCGGCCCCGGGTTCGAGTCTCGGCCGGGGGCCCTTTGCTGCGTGTCACTCCCCCTCTCTCTCATCCTGTTTCCTGTCATATCTCAATCTGTCCTGTCAATAAATCCATATAAAGGCCAAAATGAAAATAAATGTTTAAATCAATTTGGGACTCTCTGGGCTTCCACAGACTTGGATTACACCAGACAAACAGTACGGAGCCATTTTATGTTTTTATTTCAGTTGTTTCTCACAATTTAAAACACTTGAGTTGTTTAGGAGAATGCTGCGGTGCTCTTTTGCGTGGGTGGGATAATTACTGGATTTTAATTCTATGGGCAACATCCAATTATCTCGTAACACAGCGAGACAGCAGACTTGTATAAAAACTGCATGAATGCATAGTGAATTACTGTAATGTGCGCACACACACACACACACACACTCTCTCTTTTAAACCACAGACACACCAAAAAATAATTATGTCACCCAATAGCCCACAAAAACACAACGCACACTGCGGCTGTATGGATGCAAATCTGAGTAATTAGTGCGCAGGCACACACACAGAAACAGACAATTATACAGTACACATGCAAATACGAGCAATTATCAGACACATTCACAGACGTATCACTCCAGCATGCTCTTGCTCTCTCTCAGTAAATTAGTCGGGTAAACGGCGAGGTCACATTCAGGTTAGCCTCTAAACAGCCACAGCTCGGCAGCTGCCATCAGCACCTCTGTCAGCTTCACACCGTTAATTAGCCGCACTCAGATGCCAATCAACTGCGCTAATGAGGACAGCGCTGCCTTTTCGCCTAATGAGAGAAACTCTCCAAGTGTCTGAGGGGAAAGTTACTGTGACCGCAAGGACACACACCGAAAGACACGTTAAATCATGCCAGACACACGCACACACACACCCTTTTGGAAATTAAATATCTAGTGTAAGTTTCACTTTCACTCTTGATTTAACATCTTTTTTTCCAGCTTTGTTTTTTTGACAACTGTGATTTTACATTATTCAATGCTTGACTTTATCCTGGTGGCTTTTTGCAGGTCAGGGTTACGCAAGTCCAAATAATGTCCAAAAATAAAGATAAGACAGAGCTGCAGCGTATCTTTTCTTTTGGACAGAATAAAAAATACTAGAAGAAGGCCGTTCATTGACTTCAGCGATTGAAATTGAAAGCTAATTCCAATAGCCTTTCAATTAAGAATCATAATGCTGTCAACCCCAAAGACATTTCTGTGGCTTAAGGACATAGTGAAAACAAGTCACTAGCAGAATTCATTGTAACTGACTCTAAATAAACCGCCCACATTAGCTCTTCTTTCAGTGGAAGAAACATTAACATATTACATCTCTCGAGGCCACAGGGGCGATTTTCTGTTCTCAAAAGAAACACGATGAATAACTTTCTGAACTCTAACCAACTGCATGAGAAGATGTGGGAGTCGGTTGCATCATTACTCGCTGACCTCTAGTCTTACAAACATGTTGAATGTGTAGTTTTTAAATACATTTATGCTTGTTTGCTAGCAGACTTCTTGTTTCCTGCCTTGGACCACATGCTCATGCATTACATGACCAAAAAAAAAAAAAAATTAGAACCAACCTGCTCATAAAAGATCCCTGAACTCACCTGGCCCCTTTAAGCAACCTAAAGTAGGATCACATTCAGATTTGTGCCAAATTCAAGTGTAACATCTTCATGTCTGACCAGGGTTTGGATGGTGCACAGGTTTTTGTTGTCGTTTACATTTACTGTACATATTTTTTTCAGATCATTGCTTTGTTTACACCTCTAAAAGTCCGGAGTTGACAGAAAGTAGTACTAGTCTGCTAAGTTGTCTGTCTGAATGAAAGAATCCCATCAATCCACACCTGCTGAAGCTCTGTTTCCACTGGCTAACCACACAGTTCACCTCCAGGTCAAGGTGAGTACAGGTGAGAGATATCTGGCTACACTCCCATAACTCTTGGGTTCCCCTGGGCGAAAGGGAGGTGCTGGGAGGGGGCACCCTGGTACAGGAACATACACACACATATTCAGAAAGCCTCTGGCTATCATCAAAACAGACAAAGGACGGTTGCTGGGTGTGGAGCGAACCCTTCACACAACCACACAGAGCCAACAAAAGACTGGGAGAGAGAAAGAGAGGCAGAGACGGAGGGTCCCAAAAATCAAGACGGTAGAGAAAAGTGAGGACGGTGCATAAGGGAGGAAGACAAGCTGACAGGAAATCACGACTGAGGGGAAAGCTGTGATCACAGTAGTTAATGTGACAGAAAACAACCGCAGGGAGCCTCCGAACATTGAACAGGTGTTGATATGACAACCTGCAGCGGTATGATGAAATGTAACACGAAACCAGGTATTGAAGTCAACTGTAGCTGCACCATTTTGTGGGATGTAAAAGTCTTCCTGGTAGCGGTACATGTATTCGTCCCAAACCGTCAGTTTCAGTGCATGCAGTCAATATAACCGTCCTGATCCACACCAGCAAGTGGCGTCATGTTCCGTATGCCATTTTCCAAACGCCATTAAACAACAAAAGCAGAAGACGATTAACTTGTGTCAGATATTCAATTCAATTTGTTGACTGCAATGTTGTTGTTCTGTTCTGTACACGTGACATCTACTGCACGTCTGTCCGTCCTGGGAGTCGCTTCCCTCCTCTGTGACTCCTCCTGAAGTTTCTTCCATCTTCGTTTTCCCCTGTTAAAAGGGTTCAGGCCAGAGGATGTCGTTCAGTGTACAGTTTGTGAAGCCCTCTGACGCATTGTTGGGATCGCAAATTGGAATTGGCAAAGAAAATTGCGATCGCTGCATCTCTAAAAAATAATATTTTTGTCATTTAATTGTCATTTAGCTCGTGTCGTCCCCCATCTTGGCTCCCTAACTTGTTAGCTGGCTGGTAACCTTGACTGACAATAACGACATGATGACACCAACGTCTGTAGACATGAATATAACTTCTATTAATGTTGGAGACATGTTACTGTCTAATGCCTACAGTTAATCAAACGCATACACGCTATTGGACATTTTCGGCACCGTCTGCAACACATGAACTATAAATTTGATACTGAAAGCAAATTTACGGTAGATTAAAAACTATTTATCATACGGACGGATGTGGAGAGGCAAATGTAGACAAAGAGTGAGTGAACAAAACACAATTTTTCCAGCGAGAACAATACACACAAACGAAAAGCAGGCCAGTGTGTGTGCGTGTGTTTGTGTGTGTTTCCGAGGGACATAGAGGCTTTATAGAGTCCATCAACACAGCAGGAGGAAAAGAAATCACTCCTGCTGGAGGAAGTGCTAATGGCTCTGCACTATATGTGTCACTCTATGTGTATGTGCGTATGTCTGTGTGTGGGTGTGTGTGTGTGTGTGTGTGTGTGTGTGTGTGTGTGTGTGTGTGTGTGGGGGTGTGTGTGTGTGTCTGTATGTGTGTAGTGGTCTGGCAACTACGCAAGATCCAGATTGTACT
>OMLP01016158.1:40047-54659 GCA_900302685.1 Spondyliosoma cantharus
TGGGACAGCGAGGTTACAACTCAATATCCTTTTTGTATTGCCACTGGACACACCTGAGTAGAGGAGGGCAACTATAACATCACACACACACACACTCACACACACCCACACACACACACACACACACCCACACACACACACACACACACACACACACACACACACACACACACACACACACACACACACACACACACACACACACACACACACACAGCGCTGTCATAAATGGATCAATCACTGAGAAAAGTTAATTGAAGCCCTCCGTTGTGTTTGCTTTTCTTTCCCTCTCTCCAGCAGTGTTTGTGTGTGCGTATCCAGGCGTCTCCAGGCAGTAGCAGCTACCTTCTCCATCCGACGCCACAAACACACATTTCTAACAAAGGCTTCAGAGCAGCATGTGTGTGTGTGTTTGCCTGTGTGTGTCTGTGTGTGACACATTTACCCGCATAGTAACCAACTGAGTCCAAGCTTTCAGTTATTAAACAAGAAAAAAAAGCTCTTTGTGTGTGTGTGTGTGTGTGTGTGTGTGTGTGCTCGGTTGTCAAATTAAAGCTCGACTGTGCCTACCACTCCGGTGGGACTCTGTAAGTGATTTGTGGCGCTTCTGCTGTCCGAAGGGAGACTATTTGCAGTGTTTTCTAGGTGAGAGAAATGGGTCAATTTTTGATCCAAAAACTCGAAGGCACAAAGCCTGAATGTCTCTGTTACTCCTCTGTGTTCGAGATGGTTTAATGCTTTAAACCAAACATTTATCGCTAATTCAAATGATCTGTATATCAGCTAATATTGTGCACAATGGTATGAAGGCAAGGTATGTACTGAGGGTGAGCTGTAGGGTAAAGGATTACTGTACTGTGGAAACTGTGTGTTTGGAAGCAGAAAACGCTCACGTTGCAGGATGAATTAATTTTTTTCCAACAAGAAAATTCATTTAGTCAGACGGGCAAACTAAACACAGAGGCAGTAGAAGAAAGAAGCATGTCTACAGGAGCCAACCATTCTCCCCCAAAATGAAAATACTTTCCTCCAGTCGACTCACACAACAATCATTCATCACGGAGGCGGAACAATCACAGTTTAGGTTTCGTGGGGAATAGAACAGAACTCCTAAACCCAATAACCTAAATTGTAGGCTGCACACAAAAAAGCACAGAAACAGATGAAAAAGCCAAATTCGATGAAATGGTGTGTGGAGAGACGACGAGAGTGAGTAACAAGGACTGTAAACTCTACGTGAACTGCAGCTGAGCTGTGGTTCTACACTGAACTATGGATAATAACATAGTTCTGTCTCAGTCACGGCACATCCATTATGTTTATTATTTTTCTTCAGGCATTAATGTCTCGTCTTGTCTGACTCCTAATCAACCACTGAAATTATTCTAATGACAACGACGAGACTCAACTTGAACAAAAGTCCAGCTATCAACACAGAGACAGCTCCTTATCTAGAACCAGTTCCCTGCGTTCCGACAGCCTGAGAACCGGTTCCACAGTGGCACCAACACTTTGCTGGTCTAAAACAAAGAACTGCTTATGTCAGGGGCTCGGGGCGGGGCTATCGTGGCCAAGGAACAACTAAAACTGCTTATGACCAGAGCTAGTGTAGCATGTTCTGATCCACAGGAGAATAAAGACAAACATTTCCTAATGGACCCCAAATCGAAGCAACACTGGTCCAAGGACGTACACAGTGGCTGTATGATGAGTCAACGATGGCTTTCATGCCCGTAGAAAAGTAAACCTGTTGTTAAATTCCTAACCTGCACTAGCACCATCCCAGAACCAGCACTTGGTTCCCCAAATACAACCATAGACTGTCAAACATTTAAACTGTGTATCTGCACCTTAAATAAAGCTGTAGGAGCTACGTCGTATGCCTTTTCCACCAACACTGAACCAGCTCCATTCCTGTTTGCACATCAAATTTTTACATGTTGTGAGCATTTAGACCGAAACTGAACTGGTTCGGAGCCTGAAAAGTTTCTTCCCAGCTGGAACCAATAACAGGCTTTCTTTGAACTGAAGAGCAAACTGAAGTGGGCGTGTCATATTCTACAGATATGAGCTGCATCCTTGATTGCAAATGTTCTACTGAAAAGTGGTGGAAATGGGGGACTGGTTCAGTGGTTCTATGAACCCTTCAATTGGACCAGTTCAAGAATCCGAGCTCATTTGGTGGAAAAGGGGCAACAGAGGGAGCAGGTGTCAGATTTAGAGTACAGATAAGATTAAGTATGAAGCTTTTGTGGACTCACAGTCGAGACAGAGCTTCGTTCTTCTGAAACAGCAGCTCTTGGAGTTGGCCGAGTCGGTTCTTGTTGAGGCGACTGGGTGAATAAAAACACGTTGGATTAAAAAGCGTCACAATGTAAATGTCACAGTGGTTCTCTGTGTTTGTACTGTGTATGTGTGTGAGCGTGTTTGTGTGCTCTCACAGCCTCTCCAGCTCCTTCAGGTCATCAAAAGCTCCTCTCTCAACGTTACCGATCTGGTTCTCCATCAGATGACTGCAATAAAAAAAGAAGATAAATATGTTATGAAAAACATTCAGCACAGATGCACTACCGCTGGTTGTTTTTGTGTGTTTGTGTGTGTCATTTTTTGCTCATTCTGCTTGTTTTGGTTTTGAATACCTGATAATGAAGCTCAATATCACGCAGTCATTTAACAAACGGTATTAACATTGACAGCCCGCACACAAAATAATTAAACTGAGGTTCCGCACAAACAAAAGACAAACTGTAACATCGTTCACCTTCTCATTAATCAAACTGAGCAAACGAAGACTCAACACACATCATTCCTCCCACAGTTGCTGCTGGGGTCTGTACATTTGATGAATACACTCCACAGACTTCCACATCGTAAACCACTGGTGTAACACTCAATCCCCTCCTGACAGCAACGAGCCCCGGGCTCCCAGCGGGCTGCTAATCTGTTTTGAGCAGGCCTCCGGAGATGTCATTAGTCCCTGGCATGTCTTCCTTTTCACACCACATGTCCATCACTGACACTCAGCCCAGGCCTGGTCCTCCTCAGGTTCACGCAGGAAACCAACATCAGTGCAGCCTCTCCCAGAGGGCACCGTGTTTCCAGGTCAAAAGGT
The DNA here is from genome assembly GCA_900302685.1 of Spondyliosoma cantharus. Classification (NCBI taxonomy): domain Eukaryota; kingdom Metazoa; phylum Chordata; class Actinopteri; order Spariformes; family Sparidae; genus Spondyliosoma; species Spondyliosoma cantharus. Next base: position 43,160 of record OMLP01016158.1, read on the forward strand.
CGCAGATAAACCCCTCCCTGTTGTTAATTTGACTGACACTGACACCAAACAATCACCTAAGGGTGGCTCATGTGTCACGGCTGAGCCAAAGCATCATTCTGTTCCCTTCGGCTTTTCATGGGGCCACGGACATGATTCCCACATTCCTGCCAGACCGAAAACTAGCAAAGAAATGTGGGAAAGAATCTCTGCTGAATGCATACGAGCTGTCAACAAAGAGCCTGACAGATGTCAGATGTTCCGGCTCATTATTTTTCAGAAATGCATTTGTATATACTGTATGTTTAACAGGGACAATAGAAAAAAAAACACTAGTAAAATGTCTAAACTGCTGTGATTGCTGCTCTTTGTGAGTGAAGGTCTCAGTTGTAATATTTAAATGTGCACGTAGCTGAATGAGTGAACGTGGCTGCTACTTACAGGACTCTGAGGTGTTTGAGACCAGAGAAGTCTGTCTTGGTGATGACGGTCAGGTTGTTTCCATTCAGATCACTGCAAAACAAACAAGACAGCAACAGATTAGAGAACAGGAAGCAAACTGTGGACAGAAGTCAACATCAGGACTGTAAACAAAACATTCGATGATGTCATCTTGGACTTTAGAAACACTGATGGACATTTTTCACAATTCCTGTCATTTTATAAAACAAACAACTAATCGGTTAATCGAGAAAATGGAGAAAGCAGTGTTAGCATGTGTGAAGGGTTGTATTCACTTATGAGCGGGATTCTAGCAGACACTTTGCTGCAGGTAATCAGATATTAACTTCTGTCCTGATCAGTGTTACAAAAGAAGCAGATTAAGCTTCAGCGGAACTCACTTAGAAAATAAATAAATTTCAACCAGAGCTTTCCTCAACTTCAGGTTCTTCCACTTCTCCACAGGTTCATCTTTGCTCGAGGAAACTTTCTCTGAATGTACACTGTAAAAACATCTCTCTACAGCACATTGTTTCTGGTCTTTGAAGTTGTTTTCACTCAGTTCGCAGAAAGTCTTTTCAGTGGGAGTTCACTTTGAGGACAATCTGCGTTTTTTTTTTAACTCTAAATCCGCCAACATCAGCTTAAAGTCGTAAGAAAACCGAGGACACTGTCTCTGCCAGGCATGCATTCAGATGTACAGTATGAGATTCCTTCCGAGATGAAACAGCTACTGCTTGACAGCAGTATCGTGTTCCTCCTCGACTCACGCTGACATACAACCATTTTTCAAATTCTCTCTGTCAAAGCTTTTCTCTGTTGCACTCATTCCAAGTCACTCAGAGCAGAAGCTTCAGACAAAATGACTGAGTTTCCAGCCATTTTGTATACATACTTTAAGTATAAACTATTGTCGGTGTGTGTTATGTGATACAGTACTTGTCCAGGCACACAGTTGTAGAGGCTGCTCTTGGCAGGAGGGGGTTTAACCCTATGACCTCATTGTCTGCGCTGATGGACGTTGGCGAAGAAAGAGAAGGGATGATGTCACTCTTCCCACGAGGCTTTGTGGAAGGAGAGGTAAACTGAACCCTGTGCTCGTACCTGTGTGTGTCTATGTGTGTGTTTGTGTTTGTGTGTGGCGTGTCATGTTCCCGTACTACTGTAAAGGGTGGAGCAGAGTGTGACCTTGTCCCGTCCGGTGTAAAAGAGAGAGAGTGGATGTTGTGGTTTGGGTGTGTGAACTGGAACTACGCTAATGGAAATACAAAGAAAACACCTGACAGCGATGAAAATGGGAAAACATTCCATTCCCTACCTACTGGAGTTGGGCTGTCAGTCTCTGATGGCTGACAGTCATCGACTACTGAGCCGTGAACCATCGTTTCATTGTGATTTAAAAGGCCCCCCAGCAGAGAGAGTGTGCCCTCAGAGTTGCCATAAAGAAAGAGTTGTTGCTGAAAATGAATGTTACATCTCGTCTCTGTGTCCCATTTATTAGTTCTTGATTAAACCTGCCCAGTCTGAGTCTTCCACAAGCTTAGCTCATACATCGCCAAAGCACAGTGAGGTAGTCACACAAGAATGGAGGAGCAAGGAGCTGATAATGTTAGATGTTCTCTGAAATTACTAGCAATGAAAACGATGTGCTGCCCTCCTCTTATCTTAATACCCTTGTTCCAATATGTTAGTGTTTCATTGCTGTAATCATTCCTCCTGTCCATGAAAACGTTCCCTTCTTTTTGTAAATTTTGTAAGTCATGCGAGTAAAAAACGTCTTTGTGTGCAAAAATGTATTCTAAAGTTTGGCTGAAAATAACTTGAGGGCATTAGTAGTCGGAGTTAGAGGCGATCTTTCCAAGTTTTACTCTTTTCAGCACAAAATTCCATCTTTTTGTTTCCCTTGACGGAGTTTCCCCACACAGCTGCAGCTGAGCAACAGCAACACAAGAGGGAATTTTGTCCCAAAAAGACTAACTTTGGAAAATCCCCACTTGATTTGACCAACTTAGACAGTGTGTGACAAGTGTGTGTGTGCACACTTGGTGTGTGCATGTAGGAATATAAAGTATACCCACTAGAGACAACTCGTCTGCTGGTAATGTTCTCCTTAAGAACGTGCAATTTTACTAAGACTGCTAGGAAAAAAAAATAAACTATTGATTTAATTCCTAGTTAATTTAATCAATCATTTTGTCTGTAAAGGGTGAGAAAAAAGTACACAGCTCATTGTGATTGTGTCAGGGTCCACTAGTTTGTCCTCCATTGTTGTTGTGTTTTGTTCGGAGTCTGCTGCTGATCCAATGTGATAAACTAATAACGACAGGGAAGCACAGACAGAAGTTTGCCTTTCTTCCCTACAGAGAAGGTGGTGCTGCCACACCTTCTGCCTTCTGTCAGTGCTGGATTGTCATTGGATGCATGTTATCAAGGCCAACATATCTAATAAACCCTCAAGTGTTCGTCATGATCTTTGGCCAAATAAATCTGGTAGAGAGTCACAGCTGCTCAAGAAAACCACACTCTCCATAAAGTAAAATAAACTGCCTTGTTCTGTGCAGCATCACACGAGCTGGAGAGGCAGATTGCTGCACTCGAGTCAAGACGATGCAGGAGGAGGTAGTTCTGAGGGACTGGGAGGAAAGCAGAAGCAGGGGATTGGCTGGGACGGAGGGAGGGAAGGATGGATAGAGACGGTCATGGCGGGGGGTCCAGAATCACTCCCTGGATGTGTGTGAAATTACCCCGACGGTTAGACCGCACAGGCAAAACAGGCATCAAGAGGGAGAGGGATGTACAGTACAACAAGCACTGACCACATTGTCACACACTGTGACAGCATGTATAGACCCTCAGAAACCAAAAAATATCAGCCGCTAATTGCAGAATGATTGTATCATTTGTCTTTGTTGTATGAGGAGAAGGAAAGAGACACGAGGGGCGAGAGGAACACAAACGCGGCCCTGATGAGGCGTGGTTAATTGAGTTTTGTGCAGCATGGCGGGGTCAGGGGTCAGCTGAGCGACAGACTCCCCTCGAGTGGCGACTCTGCCAAACAATAGCTCATTAAAGCAGAACGCGTCTCACACACACACACACACACACACACACACACACACACACACACACACACACACAACCGCAGCCTCAGTGGGCAGCGAGGCAGTTGATCCGCTCAGCTCTGCTCTCCACTGTTAGATCTGACATGGAGGGAGAAGAGGAGGGGGGCGAGGGGAGCGTGATGAGATATGTGTTGTGGGCAAAACGTACAGTGGGTGGAAACACTTAAACACTGAAGCAGAGCTGGGTATCACACCTCAATGCTGTGAGGTTCAAAAGCATGTCGAGCATCAGAAGATGGCAATGAGCGCCTGGTCAATACCGAGTCTTGATTACTTTGCTTATGTTGGCATCGTTTTTATATATCTTTTCCAAATTGAAAAAGTAGGATTTTGTAGAAAAACTGCTTTGATATCAGTACAAAAACTTATCAATCTGGTGCTTTATGCTGAGAGAGGCTGACAGTCAGTGAATAGGTGAAAAACTATCATCGTGAGCCTTCAGCACAACAGCCCTCTGTGCAGACAGATCCAGGTTTGTTCAAAGTACAGGTGAGCAGCACATTAATAAGTCTGTTCATCCAACTAAATTATCTGTATCCTTCTTCGTGCTCTAAATGGGGGAGGGCTTTCCAAATTGAAAGCCTGAAACTGATATGGGTTGATTAGAAGTTGCTATATTTCACTGAATATTAAAAAAACAATTAATAATTATTACTGTATTTTTGTCACAACGTGCAGCACATCAGAATGATGTGAACATGGACAAGTGGCATCCAGTGTGTGTAATAAAGAGGCACTAAGCTACGATGATTCAGATGTAAACAACAATAAGCTCAATGAAATCTAAACAATAACCAACAATGAATATGATTGTTAAAAATCTATATTTGGTCAAAAATAGATATCATTTATGAGCTCAAAATACCGGCCGTCAGGATCTGCTTTTTAAAAAATCCTTTGAACGACTCACATGAACACACAGTGCAGCAGGATGCATTTGAGCATGCATGTGGCCGATCGATGCAAATGCATCATTTTAATCTGCAAATCAATTGTGCATCTGTGCAGGATGCTGGCACCAGCGCAGTATCAAGATACAGTGGTCACGAGCATAAACAAAATCCTGCTCTCCACAAGACCACAGTCTCTGAAGACAGAGACACAAACACAGCAACAGAATACAGTCTCAACTGGTCTGAATAAACAAGGAGGAAACCCAACACTTTCCTGCTCCATCATCTATTCACTACAAATCTGCAGCCTGTTTAAGATGATTCACATCTAAAAACAGTGTTTCTGAAGCTGGTTTGGATTACATTCGGACAAACCGCACTGCAGTCCTAGTGGAAGCGACAAATCCATGATCCTAATCACGTTGTCGGGACCCTGGTGTCAATATTTAGTGAAAACCTCCATTAAAATGGCCGCACTCACACCAAGTCAAACAAAGTGAAGGACAGAAATCCACAAATACCATGGTAACTGCTCCAAACACTTCCCACAAACCCTTCTTAATACCTATTCAGAGCCATTCTATGCAACCCTGGGGTGGTTTCTTTCTTTGTCTGGTCATATGAGAGCAGAGCGATCAGTACAATGTTGCTGAGCGGAACATTTCCACCCAGTCCTGGAGTGGTTCATTTGGACCAAAATCTCACCATGACCAGTATCCCACCCAGATATTTGGTGCATGAACCAAAAAGTGGCAGCACCAAGTATTCTGCTGATCTGGACAAACTCATTTTCCTGACCAGGACGGTACAAATGTTGTTTCCAACCAGCTGTTATTGATAAGTTAAAACCAAACTATACTGTTACAATTACCAAGTCAACACAAGACTGTACTGCAGATGTAAGAGCAATCTTCACTGTCACCGTCTTCCTCCTCCTCCCCTCTGTAAAACCTCCTTCCTCTTTCCCCTCCATCACCAGCTCTTCCCCCACCGACAGCCTTAAACAGCTCTACCTCCCAGTTCCTCGTCCTTCTGTTGCCTTCTCCTCATCCCATCTTTCTCCCCAGATGCAGCACAGTGGATGTGTCTGATATTAGCGACCACACACACACACACACACACACACACACACACACACATACAGACACACATTCAGGTCTAATGACACTTCATTAGCGGCATCTTTCCCACTGAGGGGCTGCGGGGGAAATGTTGAGATAATTATAAGAGATGGACAGAGAGAGGGAGAAGCTGAGGCGGCAGTCAGTGGTAATGGAACTGAGAAATGGTGTGTGTGTGTGTGTGTGCGTGTGTGAGTGAGACGAGAAGGGAAGTACTGGGGAGTGATAATGAAACACGAGGACAATAATTCACGTAACAGAAAGAGTTCAACTTCTTAACAGCTGACGTATTAAAAATGTATTATACTTTTTAATAATACCTGTAGTATTAGTATCTAAGCCCACTCAAAGGTTTGGTTACTTTTAGGTTTTAAGATACTGGAACAGTCTCAAAACCTTGAGGTGTTGCTCAAAGCACAGAGTTCTCTCCGGAAACAATGTCCAGGTTCCTCAGGATGATCCGCAGACCTCGCTGTGGGCGGTTTCCAAGTCTCTCCAAGAAACATGTTCACAGTGAGGTCTGTCATTTGTACAGAGCTGTCATCACCAGCGAGGCCAACATTCCTTCACAGTCATTTCGAAATAAAGTTCCCATGAAGTCACAACGATCAGTGTAGGTTAGGTCAAATCTCCACTGAATTAAAGTCAACGCAATCATAAATAACCAAAAACAGAACTTTGTGTTCTCTGTGTGTGTTCGGTGTCCAAGCGTGCACGAGGCAACATCAGTTTCTCGCTCTCTGCACAGTGTGTCAGACACTAAGGCTAATCCTCCTCACACTCAATTAGTTGCCTCGCTGGCAGCCACACATAATGACACACAGACACTCACTCACACACACACGCAGATACATGTGTAGCTTGATTATTATTTTTCTCAATGAGTCGTGCCCAATTTGTATAACGATGCATCCAGAAACAGAAATAAACAGCCACAGTCTGAGAGCGCAGTGTGTGACTGAGTGCTGTGTTTGAGTGGTGTCTGCACAGACACAAACACAGACACACACATACTCAAGTCTCTCTGATGAAACATGTGAGTCCGACGCAGACCTCGACCTGCACTTTCTCACTCTCTCCTGTACGTACAAACACACGTCAACAGAGTTTGTTTAAACATTTCCTCTTCCTGGTTTTGTGTCCGGTTCGTTTAGGTTCGGCAACGACGGTGAAAACTGGGAGACGTTCAGTATCAAACTCTGTCCATATGAGATATCTGCATCTAGTTTTTGTTTGGCTGCCTACACACACAACAAACTTGAATTAAAATGTGCATGACTGATATGCAGATCTGGCCATTTTGCAGAATCAAACTTTTTAAAAGCTTGCAGGCTTCTAAATCTAAGATTTGTCTACTTACGACGAAATAGACAGTTTATTTATTTCATGTTGTTTATTGTGGTCTGAGAATACCTACTTAGCCTGTTTACATGACACTAAACAATTCAAATGAAAGTTAGATGTGAAAATATCGAGGAAAGAGTGCGGAGGGAGGGCGGCCATCAGAACTGCTTGACACAAAAGACCCAGTACAGCCTGAAAAATGTCACATCTCGCTTGGTGAATTTATTTCGACAGGGTCGGTAATTGTTGGAAGAAGTGGAGGGACGAAAAAAGAAGGTTTTTTGGTTTTTGTTTACTGTTTTAGAGAAGAGCCACAAAACACCTGTTTCTGGTCCTCTAACAAAAAAGATCGAACTGTCTCTGTGTCTCTATCCATAATGCTGTTGGACCATTAAAATAACAATCTTATCCTGTCGGTGGCAAAAACAAGCAGCTTTAGTTGACATTCTCTGACGGTCGAGTTTGCGTTGCAGCCATTGTTGCCTGTTCTGCATCTGAATTCGAAAACCTTTCGTACATGCAAATCATAAAGACACCAAAATATGTTAAAACAGGGCCCAGTTTAAACATTCAAAAACCAGAATCACCCTTTGAGTGACGGATGAGGCTCAAACTCTGGATTTCACCTGAGAATACGCTCATGAGTGTATTCACAGATATCCTCTCTCTCTCTCTCTCTCTCCCTTTCTCACACGCTTTCCTCTTCTCTCGGCTCAAGTAACCATGCTCATCAGGGCCCACAGGGGCATCCATTTTTCAGCGTTGCCATGACAATCCAACGAGGAGGGGGTGTTTAGTTTAACTGGTGCAGTCACCTTGATAAATGACCCTCTTATTGCCGCCTGTCTCCCAGGGAATACTGTACACACACTCTGTCTCCCTAACACACACACACACACACACACACACACACCACTGAGCTCTCCCTCAGTGGCTAGCTGTCCAGCTGACACACACACTCAGATCACTTTACATGCTAATTGGGCGACAAGCCCTTTAACAAATAGCTGTTTAATGAGTTAGTCCTCTCCACTGCAGGGCAGAGCCTGTCTGAGTCCACAGGCCGGGAGACGAGAGCTCTGGGAGGAGGAATCAACGGTCAAGAGGTCGCGCTGGGTATGTTTACATACACGGAGTAACGTTTCATTGAGTGGAGGTCTTATTCTTTGTAAGGGTCAGTTCACATGAGTCAGTCGATTTTTTGAGATATTGGTAGAAATGTGAGATAATATTCATAATCATGTTTTCATTTGTTTATAATCATCTGAGACACCTGAAAATTATCATGTTTTCATTACCTGAGATTAAGACTTTTATATGAATATCGAGAGCGGATCCTTTTCCACAGAGTCCGCCATGCTGAACCGCCATGTTTATATGGTAGCCCAGAATGGACAATCCAGATCCAGATCTCATACCAATTTTATTTTTGTTTGTCACATACAGTTATGGGATTTGTTTGTCCAGGCTTAGGACAGACCAGCAGCAGTGTACCGTTAGCTCCAGCTGAATAAAAATGGAAAAACATGCTATCCAAAGCTGACACATTTATTCTAAAATGTTTAGAAATTGAAACATGAAGCCAAGACGTTTGGGTTTGTGTTTAAACATTTGTTTTTTCCTGATTACAGAGCCTTACATTTCTGCCGAGATTTGCTGAGAGACATGTAAGACTACTTGTTAACCAGAGACAAACCACCGCTGATTTACGACGACCTGTGTGATGTGAGTGACACATTTTCACCTGATGCTGCTCTACTGAATGAAACAGCACCGACATTTATGGCAATTAAGACCGATCTGTCGAAGGTGTTTTCTCCAGTTTCTCCACTCTGTCGCTTTGTACCAGAAAAACCCCCAGCAGAGGAACGGTTACCATCTCCGCGATGTAAAAAGCCAAACGAGCAAGTGGGTCTGCAGGCTCAGAGTTTTTTCCAGGCCATTTCTCTTTGACCAGGAGGCCCAAGCCTTCATCCCCGATCATAAAGCTATCAGCCTCAGAGGGGAAAACATCCTCCACGCTACAGTAAACCAGAGAGGAGGCAGGATAATGTATCTCTGCTGGCACCCCTGACAATCATCAATTATTCACACACAGGCACTCTAGAACCTGAAATAAACACACACATTTACAATGTACAAACACATACATGCTGCACTGAGAGTCCCGTACAGTACACATTGTGTAGTGTATACACTTACAGCGGGAGGGAAACAGATTTTTGAGAGTGTTTCCTTATTTATATACACGTAGTCCACACTGTAGGTTTTTCCTGAGGTTAGAAGATGAAAGTTTCTCCAGTACAAGGCGTAAAGATGCAGTTGACACGCTTTGCTTTTCTGGGTGCATTTGTTTCTGTAAATAATTGGCAGGACAGTAGACGACAGACCTGATGTTGCAGTAGCATGAATAACGGGGGCCGTTCATCAGAATCAAACAGCGGGAGATCGTCCAAGTACCAGCGATTTGCACCAACATTCAGCAATCACACAGGAAGAAATCCACTACAGAAACCAATAAAGAAGCTAACGGCAGCTGTGTCCCAGCAGAACAGACAGCAGCAACATCACATAAGTTTTGTTGAGAAATGAGGAATGACCATCAAGTTGTTTTTTTTTTTAACTGGACAAGTTTTGTTCACGCTGCTTATCCGGCTCTCTTGGAAACTCAGGACACCACCAACCAAACCGACAAAGTAGGCTGGAAATATCAGTTGGTCTTGTACATGTGCTGATATGATTCAAGTGATAATTCAGCCAGTGACAAGAAGCAGGATTCCTGTTAGTCTTATCAAAATTGGATCGATAGGACGGCACTATCATTCAGACGTTCAAAGTCAAACTTGTGTCATTCCTTAAAGAGTCATGAAAACTACATCTGTAATACCTGTGGTGCAATCCTAGTATGGCACCATTTTGCGTGTTCACACCTACGCGTATGTTGCCCTGATTCTTGTTGGGATACAGGCGTAGGGCGAAGTGCTGGGCGACATGGCCAAAAGATATATGAACTCTCTGTTGTTTCAACATACTATGGTCTTTTTCTTTATTATTTTAGCTAACTAGCTAGAAAGCTAACCTACACCTTGATGGTGCAGACTGGCAGGGTCGACGCACAGGTTGCTGATGTTATTCTATAAAGCAGCACCAACAGTGTTGTGATCTTTATTTGATGACCTGATTGATGCCGGGAATTTCTGAAGGAATTGTGAACGTTTTTCAGATAAGATATGGTTTAAAGACCAAACCAACCATCTGATCTTTTCAGTGATGACTTGGGTCCCCCGTTTTAGTGATTTGACAGTCTCAATCATATGTACAGCTTGAAATATGAACTAAACAAATACCCCCAAAGTTATGCGAGGATGTACATCTGCAGTACACTTTGTTTTCTTCATTTTACTTCCAGAATAGACTTGTTTTACAAGAAGAGCAACATAATAGGACATACACAAGATTATATTACACTTCTCTCTTTTCTGATCCGTGTGCAGTTATACTGTAAAAAAAAATATAGCAATTTACAGAACAGAATCAAAAGAGAGCAAGGAGGAGAAGGAGATGATATCCTTGGATTTTTTTCCTCTTAACGTGAAAGGAATTTGTTCTGTGCATGAGATATGTGAATTCTGAAAAGATGGAAAGCCAAAGAAAATACAGAAATATTAAGAGTGTATTTGCAACAGGGAGCAACTGGAGAAAAGAACAATGATGCTGCAGACCAGCACTCTGAATCCTGGGAGTCAAGTGGAGTGTGTGTGTGTGCGTGTGTTTGTGTGTGGGTTTACGTGCATGTTTGTGTGCGTGATATGAGGTTAAACAGGAGGAGCATGATAGAGGAGACACTGCAACAAACCGCAAACACAAAGATACTGTGAAATAACTGCAAACAGCGCGAGTCTCACTAATGACTAATTTGATCACTACACACACGCACACGCACACGCACGCACACACACACACACACACACAATACTGACTCTTCTCTTCCTTCGTCTGTATTAGTTAAATATGTGCAAAACTTGAAAGCAAACACAGATATATGTACGTTTGTTTTTACTTGTGAGGACCTTATAAGCCTTACATACAAACCAAGCCTAAACCTAAAATCTGGTCTTGAAACCGAATCGTTCCGTGCTCCTTTAAGTGAGGAGCAGCAATATGCCGTCACTTTGAAGGATTCCCCTCATCTATCCATCTGGTCCTCAGAAGTATAGAAGAATATGAACACACACGTGGTCAGAGCATGACTACTCACAGCCTCTCGGTCCCTCTGGGGATGTTTTTGGGTATGGAGTGGATCCCCAGGCCATGGCAGTCCACCGTGTTCCCCAGGCAGCTGCAGGGAGCGGGGCACGCCTCCACACCTCCCTGTCCGGCCACCAGCACCAGGACACCCCACGCCAGCATCGTCCGCAGCCAAGACCGAAAAGCCCGGCCTGGGGCCGCCGCTATCCAACAGCCTCCTGACCCAGCTCCATCCTCGCTTCTCCCAGCAGGCATCCTGCTCTCCTGCAGCACACTGCAGAAACCAGCCGACAGAGCCTTCCCCTTCCTTTACCTTTCCTTCTCCCTGGGATGACTGACCACCACCACCTCT
>OMLP01016159.1:0-10746 GCA_900302685.1 Spondyliosoma cantharus
CTCCTCTGTCATGGCCGCGACACAGTAACATGTGACTCCATCGCTACATCTTTCTGAACAACACCGCTTTGGCATTGCAGCCTGCCAAACACGTACACACTGTCTGTTTTTCCCCCTGATTAGCCCACAGGGACCGATATTTACTGACATCCCTACATGATCTCATGTCAGAGCTAATTATCAGAAAGACAGATCTGCGGTGTGTGTGCGTTGTAGCCTGTGTGTGTGTTGTGTTATTGCTCTGTGTTATGGGACCTGCTGTGGGCGAACCATCGCTTGTTTTCGAGCTGCTGTTGTTTGGTGGCACTGCTGTTGTTGTTGTTGTTATGGGTGGATGTCCATGTGAGGGGCGGGTGCTGGTGGTGAAATCACGTCTATCCCTCCAAGTATCTTCCTCTGGATGGGTCCGACTTCCTCTCCGAGCAGGGAGGTGTTGCTTCATGCCACACACACACGCACACACTCTCATTAACTTAGGCCCTCTGAACACCTCTAAGCCGATTTGAGGTTAAAATGCACGAACAAACTTCCTACACTGAGCGGCGACTCACTCAAATTTTTCCACCAGCTTGGCTTTTGGTTTGTTAATCTGTTGGCCTCCTTCAGTCCCATGCTTCTCTTCACCTCTTCGCCCAAGTCTGGGTGTGACCGCTTCCTACGCCTTCGTCAACGCCCAGTGTTAATCAGCCACACACAATGGGCCAGAGTTTCCTCTGATGAGATCTCGTCTAGTCATCAAGGGGATGTGAGTTTAGGTCCCTTTTTTTTTTTTTTTTTTTTTCTTGTTTGTCCTCTTAGGATTTTTGGGTAAACTAACGCCCTTGAACTCTGATGAAGATTTATTTTTCTTGTGTGTCAGCTTGGTTTTCTACCTTGAAGTTACTGTAAGCAAACATTATGATTGGTTCTACTGATCTCGCTGTTAGAAAACTACAATATGAAACTAGCATTTATAACCACTAATGCTATCTGTGCAGCCTGGTCAGAATTTATCGGAGCACGCAGCCATTGTGTCGCAATGTGGTGTGTGGGCTACCTTTTTAGATAGCTGCTTCCAGAAGTAGTGAGTTAAAATCCCTTCTGTGAACGTTACTTTCATGTAATATTGATAAGTGCATATTCAGCTAGATCCGAGTTAAAGATTTACACAGAAGGATTTCGAGAGCTAGAAAATGCTAAAATCAGGAACTGAACTTTTCTGCCAGTTTGGTTGATGAAACGTCCAAAACATCTTTCCTGAAAAATGTCTTCAAAGCTCTTAAATTTGACTGAAAACTAGTCTCAACTTTTTACATTCCCATTCATGAGTCATCACTACTTGAAGAGAACAGCATCGACTGTTTTTAATTCAGTGTAAAAGATAATATATCTGAGTGCATTTGATTATAGTTTTTAATCAAGCACCTTGTGAACTGCGGTACTCAGACTGAATGTGTAAGCAGCACTAATGAATTTTAAAGTGTGTGTGTGTGTCTCTGGCTGTACTCTCTGAATATGTCCTTGTTCTCTGTGCCTGACTGTGCGGTTGTTGTGATAAGCAGCAGAGCAGCAGATGTGAGTCGGCTGTTTTTTGTTTTTCTCCTTTTTAAAAGCCGACCAGAGACCCTCCCCTGCAGCGATGCTCTCCAAAGATAACGGCCACCGTACAAAACAAGCCGGAGCTGACGGATGCACAGTGTTCGCACTCTCACACGTGTGGACGGCTGCGTTAGTGAGACCATGGACGCGAGTGAATCTTTATCTCGGTAATGACGTTGGCTTCTGAGAAAGTGAAGGAAGTCTGACAGCGGTGGAAGATTAAATCATTAGTTCTCCTGATATTTTGAAATCTTCTCAAGAGCTTCATAAAAACTCGGACTGGTTGGCAAAATCAAATAACAATATTTCAAATGTCTCGACATTATTGTAGGGATGACTGTTGGTACACAGTGTTTCACACACATATATTTACCTTCAGATATATTAATAACTGCCTCAGTATATTTATGTGATGGTAACAAGCGTTGATGGAGCACAGATCTGTACAGTTTGTGTAATATTCATCAATAGCTTCATCTCAGCAAGTTTACGACGAGGTCAGTTAGCTTCGCGCTCTCAGCGTTATAGAACAAGTGCTCGGGCCAAAGTAATAAATCAAAAAAACAACGTTGCCGTTTGCTCACATGCCAGACAGCCTGATGGAGTTGATTTGTCTGCTGCCGATGCAGGAAATGTAGACATTTCCCCTGAGACAGGGGTCCCTCAAACCTTTCATCTATCATCTCTGTCTGTTATTGTTTGTCCCTCGCGGGTCGAGAGCGCTGCAGGAGTTATGTAACATACCTAGAAAACTGACTGCAGTGCGTTAAGAAGCCGACTAATCTGATTTGACTTGTGCTCTTCAGGCAGCTCGGCGATCTCATCAGCTCGTCTTTAAATCGTCTCATCTGACTCGATGGCTTCTTCGATTCTGCTTCAGGGTGACACTGTGCCGTGCCATTCTTTATGTAAAAGAGGAATCTGAACATGTTTCACATAGCTGCCTCATCTCGTCGGCCACGCTCCGTTAGAGTCACGCACCCACATGTAGGATATGTCGCTCGAGCAGAGATGAACTATGTCTGCTCAACATCGATCAGCTGTTCGGATCGCGATAATTACTCCACTTAAGGAACATTCTGTACATTCGGGCGTGTTTTCCGGGAAGAGCTGTATACATGCACATTCCCCAGAAAACGCAGAGGAAATCTGTGACTAAATGCCTTCACTTACGAGTTAATGAGCTGGATCAGGGCAGGCATGCACGGCATCGTAAGAGAAAACAGAAAGCCACCCAAACTGTGTGCTTTAAACCCCACACCCTCCTCTTTATCCCTGCATCATTTGTTTTTAAGACTCACAGACGGTCCCTACAGTGCCGTCTTTGTGTGCTTTGGTTCTGTCCCATTTCTGTTAGAGCTGCTCGTAGCCTTACAGTGCCGTCACCTATGTTGTAGTAGTGTTAGATGATGTCTGAGCCTGTATTCCTCCCCGCTGTTGTGTTTTTTGTTTTTTGTATTTTGTATTTATTCCTAGGACCATGAAAAGACAGCTCTTTTCCTCCCTACACGCATACATCCTGTGCAAACGTGGGCGCAACACGAATCCCCTTTTTTTTTCTTCGCCACCACCTCTTCGCTTCCTCCATCTATTCCGTGACGATCTTTCTCCTCCATCCAGCCCCCCTCCACCTTATTCTCCACTCGCACTCGCACACAGACTGCCTCTTGTGCTCCTGAGCAAACAGTAGCATATGTTTGACCACAGCGCTCGCTGCACCTCTTCCTCTACGTCACAAGCTCTTGCCCCCAAAACCTCACCTCCCCTCGCTCAGTGGTTTCGCCGAATAGCTGCTAAACTGTTGCTTCGTTTATATTTCTTTCATTTTTCACGCTTCGCTTCCTCTTATGTTCCAACCCAACCACACCAGTAGTGGAAAAGTAACTCGTAAAGTTTTACAGTCTTCAAAGGATGCTGTCGTCTGTAGCGCCAGCGAGTGTGCTGGTTTCAAGTGTCATAGGGTTACACACACACACACACACACACACACACACACACACACACACACACACACACACAGCATCCACACCCTTATAATAAAACCTGGAATGGAAAAGTGGGATGGAAAAACTCGGTCTAGCTGTGAGGTTGTGTAAGTTTCAGACAATGTCTGCAGTGAGAGGCCTTTTTCCAAGGGTGGGTTCTGTTCCTGGTGATGTAGCCCTCTCACTTTCTAAAATGCATCGCCTCTAAACTTCTCTCCAGAGTCAGGTTGCAGCTCTCCAGGTTTAAGAAGGTTTTGTATTTTGACATCACTTCCCTGATGTGAAAACTGCCAGCAGGTGGCAGTGTTGCTCTCACACCTTAGTTGCCTCCAGGAATGTTTTCTCTCTCTCTCAAACCAAACCACCCTGCTCACCGTTGTGTTACAGCAGGAGCCGTAATCTGAAGGTAATGTTTTGGTTTCCTTCAGAAATGTTCAGAATTTTATCAGCATTTAGGAGATCAGCAAGTTCGGGGTGTGTGTGCGCGTGTGTGTGTCCCTCGGCCTCAGTGCCAAGGTTATCACAGCCTTCCCAGAAAAAGCCACATTCTTTTCCTTTTTGGACGTTTATTACACTTCTGGGAAGGCGTGCAGCCTTCGGGAACCTTTTCTGTTTCCTTCCAGCAGCGCACGAGGCACAACACATGCACACACACACACACACACACACGATTATGTCATTCATATACCATGGCAGCTATCAGTTTGAACACTCGCACAGAGATGAGCAGCGATTAAAGCGCTCTTGATAAGGGAAATCTGAACATCTACAGTTCCCGCAATGACTGTGCAAACTCCACCTGCCGATGAAGTTCATGTGACCTGATCACAAGCTCCAGAACAGCTACTAAATGGACCACACTGTGAGATTATTTTGAACTCCGAGCCTCAGTTCTGACACCTCAACTGTGTGCTAGAGCGTGACCGATACACAATTTTAGACTTTTTGTTATGTTTTCTGTGCACAAATGAAAACGGAGAAAATTAGTTTCTCTCTCAGTTTAGTCTCGCCGTTTCCATCCACCCATAAAGAAGTGCATCTCCGTGTGTTGAACACCAGGACCATACATCCATAACTGAATCTCAAACCCCTCACTCCTCTGATATAACTCATTAAAAGTTCACAGGACACACACTTTCCCACAGTCTCAGTGCCTCCGTCTCTTTTGTCATGTGAATAATCTCATGACGCTGATGGAGCGGCTCCGCCACAGACAGGAGCCATTAGCAGGACAGAGAGCCTCATTACTTCTTTTTCTTTCTACCTGGCGGCCTCGGGGACAAAGCCACATTCTGGCCGCGCTACGAACACCTGTGACGCCAGCAGCATGTCGCAGGTTCTTCTACCTCACCTGACTCTCCTCCACCTGGTCCGTAACCTTCGCGCCTCTGTCAGCTCGTTGATCATTATAGCTGACCTTGCAACTCGCAGTTTGCGTGCGTGCCCTCTTAAACTTGACACGCAGGTGTTTGGCTACTCAGGTGGCGAATTATGAGATGGATAGAGACTCTCCTCTGCTCAGGAATGTAGCGAGGGAGGAGTGCAGCGGGCGGCCGGGGCATGCTGTGACAACCTCCCACGCCGAGCCAAACTCTCTCAGTCCTCTCATCCTCACTTCTGTTATCACTCTCATTTTTCTGTTTTTCACCTCCCTGCTCATGCCCCTCTCCTCACCCCCTCTACTCCTCTTTCTCATTTCCTTTCTCCTCGTCCGTTGCCTTCTCCCGTTTCATCCCTCGCTCCTCTTCATATTCCATTCTGGGCCATTCCCGCTGATATGATAGTGGTTAATCTAAGCAGTATCCATGGAGATGGTGATTTATAAACGTCTGGACGCGAGTCTGGTATTTCTCATCTCCTGTCTTCCGTCTTGCTAAAGCCCTCTCTTCCTTCGCTCATAAACCAGTCCGAACATGGCCTCCCGTCTCTCAAACATACCTGGCTGCTCTTTTCTTGGTTGCAAACTTCCTTTTTGAACTCGCTCCAACACATGCAGAAACATCTCACAATCCAAACTAACCCGACTTCTAACTGGATTCTGACTGCAGTGGTAATTAGTCAGTCGAGTGATATTCCTTTGAGCCATCGCTGCCGGTAAATAGAGCATGAAGTTAAACCCTAATATGTTTGCTCGTGAAGTGCACACATCTACCTCCCAAACAAGAAAAGCCAAGTCAAACTGAACTGGGATCTTCTGCTCTCAGCCTCGTTTAGCTCGCTCTTCATGTTGCTCTTCTCTCCTTTGTTTAGCCAGGCTGTGTGTGCAGAGAGCGGTGGCATGTCTTTGCATGCAGCCCTTCCCCGACAGGAATGCAGCGCAAAGGAGGGATGAAGGGAGGAAAAGATCACACGTGTAAAGAGAGAAACGGGACTTCAAGACCTTAAAGGTGGAAAGGAAGAGAGTAGACCAAAGATAGAGTGAATGACTGGAGCTGGTCCACCTGTGAAGAGGTTGCTACATATATATTATGTCTGAAAAGTCATTTATATATTTGACAGCAGCGATAATAACATTGGTGTTTGACTGGAGTACCTAGTTTGATGCTAGTTATTCTGGCCCCAGTTTTGTTGGCACATGCAGACACATGCGTCATACATACTCAGTGTTTCATGAAGCGCACTCGGGCCAGTTTGTAGAAAATGGAGGGTAAAAGCTTGGAGTCGGTTCTGGGACCTCGATCAGCCGGTTTGTTGGGATGCTGAATATGGAAGTTTCAAAGCTGATATCGATAGTTTGCCTGATTCTTATGATACTTACATTAATGATAACTGATAATTTTCCATTTTTGTATTTTTAAAATGGGCCCATAAACTGTAGTTTGTGCACATCTGAGGGTAAGAAAGGTCACGATACAGTGAGAAATGATGAACCCTGTTCAACATAATGCAGATTCTCTATATTACCCTGACAAAAGTTAAATACTCCTAAAACTTTCAAATCAAAACTACAGTTTAGTTAGAAACACATTTCTTTGTGAAAAACAAACAATCAAAGAATCTTAAATAAGTAATATTAAATCACAAGATGCACAAATAAAAGAATAAAACATTGTTGTTAACTTCATCTCTGTGTCCTTTGTTGAGTTTGGAAGAGGCAGACAGATTTTTCTTTGGTTATATTTGCATCTCTTTAGTGAAGGGCGCAGATACAGCAGCCGGTTGTGTAATTGAGCAGGTTGGTTTTACCAGTTGGGTCGTTGGGTTCAGCGTCCACAGTGTCTCCTGGCCCTGCTGACCTCGATCCGGGCCTATAGAAAAGCTCTCTGGCTGTAAAGACCTTCTGTCTGCACTGTTTTCACTGGCTAAGACCTTACCTAAACATGCTACACCACTCCCACACACCCAGAACACATCGCCAAATGAAGGTCTTGCAGAGCAACTTGGAGCTCGCTCTCATTTTTTATTTATTCATTTCGGGTTTTGGATTTGGTTGGGTGCCGGACCCGTCCATCATTTGGATCCCAGCTACGATTGGCTGGAGACTTGCCGTGGCAGTGTCGGGACTGAGCTGTTGCCAGGCCCCAAGGCGCATCTGCTGCGGTTGTGACTCATCTACTGCTGGCCTGGAATCAGTGTTTTCTTTGTCTCAAATAGGTGGAATGTCCACTGACTTTCAGACCCAACCTGTTGGGCCTGCCATCCATCTGTCTCGGCAGTGAATGGAGCGCTGAAGGCCAACACACTTTCGCCAAAATGTCCCACTCATTTGGACCTTTGTTTGTAGTCCAGAGTCTCTTTCATGTTCAGCAGTCTTTTCTTGAAATTTCCAAAATACCAATATGACATATTTCTTTCAACAAAGGACTGACCGCCTCCAAACTCATGACGTCAAACACAGTAAAGAATTTGAACTTGTTGAAATGTTATCTCCCTTTATTTCCCTCGTGTTATCTCCTGATCTGAGCAGTCAGTGTTGTAGCTCATTGTTATATCTTCACTCATCAGTCACAAGGCCGGTGACGTCACTGTGTTGCCATGAACAGCCTGTATTTCATCTCCTCCCCTCTTTTCAAATGAGCGTTGTGTTTTCTAATGAAATTTACCGACTGTGTCTCCAGGGTGGCTGTCTTTTGATGAGGTTAGCGTAGTTGAAGCAGTAATTAAAGTCAGGCTACAAGTGGTTCCACCTCCAGACTCGCATGTATGTTTAATTAATCTGGAAATTGCTGTTTTTCACGTACATCACAACTTGTCTGATAGTTAAAAAGACCTTTTAAGTCTCCCCGCGAGTTCTTATGTAACCTCAAGTACGCATCTCCCACAAACAAATACGCATGTGATCAGAAGGCGCGTGTTTTAACTCGTATTTATGAGCGTCTTCCTAAAATGTATACGTTTTCTTCCCATGAAAGGCTGGGGTGTGCGCAGTGCCAGTAATAGTTACTCCGCGGAAACATCTGGTTCGGTGAGATCAGGTGACAGGTGAGTGATGCCATGTCTTGTCTTCACTGAGGAAGGGAAGGTAGCTGTGACGTGAGCGGAGAACAAAGAGCAAACCTCTGTCCGCCAGAAGATGGAATGCGGCCGTTGGTTTCCACTCACGTCAGCCGGTTGCGCAAGACGGCCCGACCGGTGCAGCATAACGGCGCCGTCTCTGTCAGCCTGCCACTCGCATAGCACGACAAGCTGCGGGTGTATCACCTTGCTCAAGCAAAGAAAAGGCCGCTTTGAGTTAAAATCCACCTGCTCTTTGACGTTCATGCCCGACTCATTCATTCAAGCGCTCTGTCCGCAGGAACTCAGAGGTGAATGCAGAGGCCCAGGCCAAGCCTCAGTGATCTTGAATGGATGTCTTCTATTTTCAGTGACCGCACGGATCCAATAGTTAGAAGCAAATTAATGGAAAGTTCCCTGAGCACGGGATTTCCATTACAGGGACTAACTGCTTTCTCTTGGGCGGTCACAAGAAGCACATGAGCGCAACAATTTTACACAGTAATATACCACATAGCTCTTTATATACAGTATTTATGATAGACTGCACTAAACTATATGTACCAGATACTTTTATACCAAACCCTTCAACATATGTACAAAGTTGTACAAAAACTTGACAAGTTGAAAAGTTTGCCGTGCAGTTTTTCTTACTTAATTCAGTTGCTATCATAAACATAAATTACTTTTTCCCCTCGGCTCTAATTAATTTAACACTGTCACGACTGGTTGCAGGCCGCAGTAACCCCTTCACCAGCTCACTCACTAAGTCTCTCAAACACACACACACACACACACACACACACGGCATGTTGCCCCTCCCGTCCCTCTCTCTGTACTGTTCTCTGTGTTCTTTATGGGCCCGGCCAGGCAGGCTGATGCTATATTTAGCACCAGGGGGAAAAGTCAGCGCCCTGTTCTGGTCTCTCTCTCTCCCCCCTCGACCCTGCTCCTCACTGCGGCCCCCCCCCTGGGATCAGCCGACTCCACCCACCGAGCGCCGAGCAGGAAGGCAGTCAGTCATGTGGGATGAGGGTGCAGAGAGGCGCCTGTCAGATCCTCTGTCCCTTTGATTCTTTCACATCGCTTCTTTGGATCACGTGGAGGCTTTTAAACATAAACACGCGGCGCCTCAGAGGGTCCAGCGGTCCACAGTCAACATGCCACACACACACACACACACGAGCACAGCGCCCCACATGCAACACCCTCGCAGCGTCTTTTATCTTCCTCACTCGGCCACTTGCACCCACCCGCATGGAAGGAGTACGCATAGCTCCACAGATCCCATAGATTACCGTGTCTTTGTGTGTGTGTCCATCCTGCAGCAGCCAGCTGGTCCAGTGATTCTCACATCTGCAGCCCCAAAGGTTTTGTCTGAGGGGAAAAAACGGACGAGTTGCGGAGAAGAGGGACAATGAGAGGGAGAGGCACGTAAAAACAAACCGAGAAAGGGAAGAGAAATGTGTGAAGAGAGCAACAGAAGAAGGGAGAATAAGAGAGGATGCAGTAATTAAAGGGAAGAAGCAGGGCGAGGGAATGATGGGTCCTTAACGCGAGTTGTAATCTTCTCATGAGCCGCACAACTCCCAGTGTTCGCTTCTCATTTCCTCGTGTTCGTTTTGTACTTGGGTGTTGTTGGCTCAGCTCTGCGTGTCGACAATTTGATTAGAATTTACATCGTCCTCGTGCTTTAAATCAAGTCTGTAATATGAAGCTTCTAAAATTGTTACCGACAGTCCCCTCGGGTGAAGGCTCGTCTCGCAGACATGCTCAGAAACCTCCGGGTATTCTTGAACCTGGCTCTCAAAACAGGCTTTGTTTGATTCCCCTCGCGACTACGACGTGTTTGAACAGGCCCGACTGCTGCCGGCCTGCCGTACGAACCAGGTGAAGTTCAGGCTCAAGAGCAGGAATGCCGCCCCATAGTCCCTACGTGTACGTTGCACTTAACCACAGGTTCTCACGGCCAAAGAAGTGCGACAATACACATTTTTTGAACACCTCAGTCAAATTCATGGCCCTGACAGTTCAAGTTCAGTTAGAGTTGTTCCCTCTGTTCAAGCTTTCTTTTACTCTGCCTGCTTTTTCTTGTTGTGATTTTACGTCTTCGTTTGACATCTAGTCTAACATCTTGCCAGCGGACGCGAGTAGAGGATTAGCCTGCAAGCTCATACCTGCACATTACAGTGAGATCTGTAAAAACATGGATAAAGATATCACGACAATAATAAACTTAACTCGATGGTCAACTTGCTGGCTGCTTCCAGAGCTTTCAACCACATCTCACAGTCCTCATTTGCTCAGTTTGAAAATGTGCGTTTTATAAATAATTAGCAGTATGACATCATGTGTCATTTCTAGAAAGAAAAACACAAACTCATGCTTTGTTTTTTGTTTTTTAGTGGATCTGAAAAGCGTCTTGTAGCTACATGATCACCTCCTTCCTTAATTAAACTAAAAAAAAAAGGTTAATTATAATGTGATAAACTAATACATTATTCATATTTTATTACTAGTTTTCCTTTCTTTCTTCTTCTTTCCTGTCTTTGCTACAACAGGCTCATAAAAGTGTAGCAACACCGTTATTAGCTTCATTGTAGCTCACAGTTACCAGCTGACCACCTGTTGCTACATTGTAGCTACGCTTCAGGGGGAGGAGACGCACCGACCACGTCCACGTGGGCAGACTGCTGACGTCACCACGGCCCGCCCTGTTCTCGTCGCTGATTGGACGACGGGAGGGGGG
>OMLP01016159.1:10823-25146 GCA_900302685.1 Spondyliosoma cantharus
TTGTCTGCTGGTATTCGCGGTGCAGCCTGAGATGAGAGGCCGGTGAGAGGCGGACAGGACGCACTGTGGCCCGAAGAGAGCGAGGGGGGAAGATATTCTGCCGTCACATATTCATGTTTTAAACTATGGTGGGAGATTATTGCTCCTTCTCTGGAGACAAGACGGACATGCACTCTCAGAGAAACTCCAAAAACGGACTAAGTTGCAAAATGGTGCTTCAGGCAGTCGGAAAAGTTCTCAGGTAAAAAACTCTTGAGTTGATTTAACTTGACAAAGTGACGAGACTTTACTGTGAACGTGATATTTTCTTATATTTATATATTTACAACGCGTCGACGGGAGTGAGAGAGACGTACAGCCACACTACTGCTCCTTTCCCAACGTTAACTTTATGTTCCAGACGTCGTATTTGACATTTTTAATGTTTTATTACAACGTTACAAACGTCCAGCGATTTTAACAGATTGAATATACGTCGAGGACGTAAAGCAAGGTTGCGTTCAGGGACCCCCCTCATCGCCTGATGATTGAAACTAACCTGTGTTCTAAATGTTTAACTCCGCATACAACAGCTCTAGAAAGATACGCAGTAGTTGTCTCCTCTTTAATGGGTAATCACAGAAGTGTTGGGACCCTCATGTTCACAGCTATTCACCAGCCTGTGGTGATTTGTGGGGGTCCGTGAATGCCTCATTCCTCCTCCTGCAGCAGCTCTCCACTAACAAGACTCGACAAGAGCAAGAGAAATGTGAGACAGTCTCCTCATCTGGTCTGATTCATTATTCAAGAAGCCTGTTAAGGTTTTATCATGGACTCTTTAGAGGGGATATAGTTTTAAATCACAGGGCTCAAATTTGTTTTAAACTTTTCCTTTTTAATTGAAATGGATTAAAGGGCACATTATGGTTAGAGTCGAGTGTAATGTGACTTAATCCTAACTGATTCCCATCTGAGCCTCCCATTCACACTTCGTAGCATTAAATTAAAGAAAGTACACTTCACACATTCTTCAGGAGAAGAAGCCGTCTCGGCATGTTGACCTACATTTGTGGTAAATAGTGTGGCGTATACATCAGTTTTTCTAGCAGCCGTATAAAAAAGACCATTATACGACCAAGAACGCATGAGACTCCAAGAATGTTTGACCCAAATAGGAATGTTACCAGTGTGTTTGACACACAAACAACCGCCGTGAAGAATCAGTCGATTCAAGGAAAAAGCGGTCAGTGTTTGAGGCAAACGTTAATCCAGTTTGCACATGTGTAATCTCACCGTCTGTGTCATGTGAGGAGGACGTGCAGTCATTATGAGTGTCTTCCTCCAGGGGGGAGAGAGCGTCCTCTTAATGCTTTTTTTTTTGTGGAGTTACCTTTCAAGTCTGGGGACAGGTGTGTTTTCAAGTTGTCTGCCCCCAAAGGGCACATAGCTTCAACGACCTGTTGGGAAGATGTGTGAAGAGTGATGGGAAGGAGAAAACATCCACCATCTTAAGATCTCTCTAACAGATTGTGGGCAGGATGTAATGGACGCAGCAGAGGAGTGTCATTGTACAGTAGATTGTTTTGTCTGTTGCAAAATCTGTGACAGGTAGAGACAAGCTCTGCGGCTCGCGTTCTACCGGGAACTGAACCGCCTCATTTAGCTGGAAAGGCACCTTTTAATTTATTTTTGGCGAGGACGAAAGGAGGGGATTTCCACACGTCTTGAGGAAAAAAAATGAACAAAAAACACTTCATCAGAGTTAACAAGGATGCGTAGTTTGGGGTTTTATGAGGGGGTGGGGGGAAGCCGTAGACCTGTTTATAGCTCCACTTTCAACCAGTTTCCTCCTTGAGTGAATGCTTCAATGCCCTTGGCTTGACTGCAGGTATGAAAACTTGACTGGCAAAGATAACGTTAATGCTCCACTACCCTGGGAAGATGTCGTCCTGTGTAATCCTGACACCTTTTTCAGGATTCTCTATTTTGGGTTTCTTGAATGGTGTGAGCGGAGAAATCCTGACTCGCACGCAGCCGGTCCCTCTTCGTTTTCCGTTCAGATGGACAGGTTGGATCAATCGGCGTGTAGAGAAATCTCATTTAGCTCTTCAGTCACATCGTCCACATCAGTCGCTTCCTGTCGGGCAGATCAATGTTGAAGCTATCCACCTTCCATCAAGGTAATATTAGCGGAGTGTTTGAACAGCGGCTCGACCTCGTCTCGTCCCCAAACTCCCCCCTTTCCGGTCACACATGTGCGTTGTGATGTTGATGAGGCTCCATTATAGTGCCGGCAGGGGGTCCTTGCATACTCTTCAGGCCTGAGAGCCACTGAATGGGATTTAGCACAGAATGACAAGGGGAAGAGGAGGTAGCCAGAACTGTGCTGGGGTCGGGTCTCTAGTGTGTTTGTGCATGTTAAGACCAGCACCTTGGCTACAATCCTCATTGACTGATTTACAGTGCTGCTGACACCCACAGTGACGGTACTGATTAAGTGGTGGCACTTCTTTGTTTTTTGGTTCCGTCTTATCTCTTTACTCCAGAACTAAATCTAGCAGGTTGTTTTTTGTGAGAGTCAGAGCTCCTTTTTAAAAACGACCCAGAAACTTTGACGGAGCAGTTACTCTGTAGACCCGAGCACTGCGAGGCAGAACCTCTGGTTAAGTCCGTCCTTAACTCCGTCTCTTTTTAGACCCGTAATGGCTGCTGCGGTGTAGCTCCGCTGTGCTCAGACTGCCTGCTCCCCCTCTGTCTGTGGTTTTTCGGGGAAAAAAGCCATTGAGTCTATTCAATTTGAATCCTGAAATAGATCAGGAGGCCCGGCTCGGGAGAAAACCGATCTTCCTGACTGATGCTACTCTTTTTACAAAATGGCAGAGTTCATTCACTCAGTCGAAGTCTTATCTGCTGAGATCTGAGCAATATCCTGTTGCTATTGATGTTTTATAGCAATTCTTAAACCCTGAACAAGGGGTTTGTCAATCAGTTGACAAAAGGAGTGAGCAGCTTCCTGACATTTGACTGATTGTGTCTCTGACCTGTCAGGCGTTTGTTTGGAGGTCAGCTTGGTCAGACATGTTTGATTCCTCTGGTGTTTTCAAGTAAACCAGTAATGTGTTGGGACCACGTGGTGACAAGAGAGGCGTGTCTTTGCACCTTGGCGAGCTTCTTCTTGTCCCAGATTATGTCCTGTAGCTTAAAAATTAGACTCTTTAATCATTTTCCGCCTTTCCTCTGACAGTATTTGGCTCTGAGTGCCGGTTGCAGAAGTCAGAGCAAATCTCTCGGATCACTACCAGCAACCGCCATCTTTACAGTAGATGATCGACTTCTTTTGTTGGACGGTTACATGTGCTGTTCACCCCAGCGGATCACATTAACTGTATCCATATGCCAGTAGTTGGATTCCTCTGCTTTCCAGAAGGCCAATTCAAGCAACAGTTGTGCAATATCAGGTTTGGCAGGAGCAGCAAGCTTGAGGGGGAAAGTCATTACATGGGTTTTGTTGAACGTGCTTCGGAGTTAAGTTGTGTTCAGTCAGAGAGAGAGAGGGAGAGAGCACCAAATCAAAATCCAAGACCTGCACGTTTTAGTGTCGAGTCTGAAAATTCAGTCAGCATGTGTGTGAGGGGGTGCACAGAGGGAAGAAGGAGCTCTTTACTTCCAAATTGTTGTGTTTTAGACAAAGCAATTACACTAATTCTCCAGCATAGCTCTGTAATGTGGCCCCGAGTGATTCCAGGATTAATTGGAACCACGTTCGGGTAAGGAGTCGATCTTGTGGCTGTACCTGCCAGAAGGCTGCTGCTCCTTCCACAAGCTTTATTTTGGAAGCTAGTGCGTTCAACGTCCAGCAGCCTGCACACAGTCGGCTAACATACAGCAGCTGAGACATGCACCCCTGTGAGCGAGGCCGAAGAGATGTATGTTTGACACGCTTTAATCAACGCTGGACCGTGCCTGCACACAAACAGAGGCTCGCTCGGACACGCACATGCTCACATAGACACACTCTCGAGGCCCAGACAGGACTCTCTCCTCATGGACTTTCTCGGGGTCTCTGGTGGGATCAGGCTCGTGAGTGACGCAGCTGTTGTGACCAGCTGGGAGGGGGTCGGGGGGGCTACAGCCAGAGACGTGTGTGTGCCTGTGTGTGTGCACGTGTGTGTTTATGTGTGCAGCCCTTTGTGTGAGTTGATAGTGTACAGGAGTGAAGGTAGTGAGTGAAGACATTTGCTGGGGGGGGGGAGGCTGCGTTGGTGAGAAAAGTGAAAGGGATAAGAGAGTGGCTAACAGACAGAGTTGAACAGCTGTCAGGTCAGTCACTCCTCAGCGCTACAGCACTGACCTCCCTGTCACCCGACTATACAACCCTGTTTCCTTATTGTATGTAATTGCAGATAAACATCAGCATGTGTGTCTTCCTGCTTCACGCCCTTCAGCTCAACTTGAAGAGTTCAAAAGACATCAGTGTTCGGGCACGTGATTTTGTCTCATGGCTCTCAGTGGACTCATGTTATTCCACCGAAGCCTGACCCAGGGGTTTCTAGATTGTGGAGTCTGTATCGCAGACTGGTTCCTGTTGGTGCCAGGCAGGCCGCGGCTGCCCCCACCCACCCCTCAGCCTGGAGACATGTGCCTGGCCCTGGCCTCAGTTCCCCTCCACTCCTGCCTTCTGGCCTGCCCTGATCTGGTGTGGAGAAAGAGGCATCTGCTGCCTTTTATGGCAAAGACTTGCCCGGGAGAACTTCACCAAGAACAGACTAAGCTGTGTGTGTGTGTGTGTTGTAGTGAGGACAGACTATGTACGTATGAGGGGAGGAGTGTTGGCACAGGGGAAGTTTTCTTTATCCTGAAATAAACTAATGGCTCCAGAATTTCACCTCCCCTTACCACACAAATGTTCGCAAGAAGCGGAGGAGGCGTTTGTATGGAAAATGATGAAATTACACAGGGAGAGAGGCAGGAAATAGCTCAGTGAGACAGAATGTTTTCAAAAGGAAAGGAGGGAGGAGGTGGAGGAGGAGAGGTGGAGGTGGGAGGGTGAGAGAACCGAGCTGAACCTCTCGCAGGATCGAGCGGTGTTTTTTTTTCTTCTTTCTTTCTTCTAAGGGGCTTAGCGAAGCCTTTGAAAAGTTGCGAGAGCTGACGGTATCTGTGGATGAAGCTCCATCCTCTGGTAAAGCTCTTTCACATGATGGAACATGTAGCTCACGGTGCAAAAAAAAACCACACGGACCACATGAAGACGTCTGTACCCACATTAGCAGGAAGAAAGGGGGGAGACGGAAGCAGACAGAGATAAGGGGACGAAGAAGGGAACAAATGCTAAAACAGATGCAGGAAGGAGCCTTAAGATAAAAAAAAAGAACAGTAGTTAAAGTGTGAGTCAGAGTAGAGGTCATGGAGTGAGGTTAATAGTAGTTGGGGGCAGATGGAGATGAAAAGAGAGGGCAAGGATGGGAGGGAACCATGAATTATCGTCTGTTTGAAGCGGAGCTGCAACTAACGATTATTTTCATTCTCGATTCATCTGTTGATTAGTTGTTTGGTCTATGAAACTTCAGAAAACGATGAGAAATACTTTCAGCGTTGCCCAAATCGCATGATGACGTCTTCAAATGTCAAAGATATTCAGTTGTGTGCCATAGAGGAGAAAAGAAACCAGAAAATATTCACATTTAAGAAGCTGATATCAGAACGATTAGTCGTTACAATGCTAGTTTGGGTAATGCTAATTTGAGCCTGCAGCTATGAAACGGGAGAGAAATGTCTACAGGCCTGAAGAAACCCAAGAAACCGAAATAAAGAGCAGAGCAACAGGAGAAACGCGTTGAAACAGAAAGTAGTCGCTCGTAAATAATTAGCCAGCAGTGTAATCTGCGGTGTCCTCGGTTCTTAAATGAGGCCGAAACAAGCTCGCGAGCTGCCTGATAGGAAGAGTCCCAATACCTCGATGGATCATTACCCAACAAACCAGAACCTGAGCGGCGTGTCTCAGTTTTCCAGAGGAGGCCCAAAGGCAGTTTGCAGCTAAGCATTTCTCCTGACAGCTAAATTAGATGACAGCAGACATGTTAGAGGGGAGGAGGAGGGGGGGGCGGACTCAAACATTTACAGAGGGCTGCAGGCTCTGTGTGCATCCACATGTTGACATGCCTTCCCTTGTTTGCTGTGGTGGAAAAGCAGGGCGACGCTTCCTGGAGAGGGGGAATTAAATCGCAAAGGCCTTTTGAACACCGTGCTCCGGCCAAGAGGCCTCGTGCTCCACAGTCCGTTCATGTTTTGTACGTGTTTATTAGTTCCCATGGATGTCAGCTGGTCCTGTGTCGATCTACCTCCTCTCTTCTCCCCCCCTCCTCTGCTCTCACTTCTCCACCTCTTCTATTCTCAATCCTGTCTCTCTAAATCTATTTCTGATATCTCTGGCTGGACTGTGAATGTAACCCCGCCACCCATATTTCCTGCAGGATCCCCACCAGTCTTTGCGTCTGTCCTGTAAAGTCGCAGCAAAGCCCGAGCGAAAGTGAGAAGGGTTTTTTGGCTGCTGCTGGAGAATAGTGTTTATGATCCCTCTCGTCATTACTGCCGTTAGGAGAGCTCTCGTCGAGCCTGGAGCCGCCGTCTGTCGGGGGATCTGGAGGAGTGTTACTCGGGAGGGAAGGGTAGAGCCGCGAACACATGGCTTGATCAGTGTGTTTAGACGGAGGGCTGAGAACTGGAGATAGAGGGGGCGAGTGCAAGATGAGCAGAAATGAGGGTCAACGTAAGCGCAGTAAATTCAGGGAGCAAACGGAAACTCCCTTGTCCTTAAACAAACCCAAACAACGGTAGCAGAGCCAAGAAGAACTGAAGGTGTAGGGAAAAGTTGGGAACGGGAATAGAGGAAAGCCTCAAACAAAATACTAATCAAGTTAGCTATTGTAAGCTCCAACTTTCAGAGTCTGGGGCTGTCGATTACATTAGTCTTTATTTTTTTTTAACGACCGTCCCGGACAACTCTTCCTCTGTGTGTTTGTCTCACTCATGTATCGAGTCTTTCAACCTTTGACCCAAGATTGCACTGCCTCCACTGATACAAGCTGATAGCAGGGGGTTGGGAGGAGGAGAGGTTACTCCCCGGGAAGTGCAGGAAGAGTGTGATATGACATCCTCATGCTAAAACTAGCAGTGGAAGTACAAGGCGCTGGGGACGGCTGTCTGCGGCGAGGCTATAGAGCTGACATTAGGTCAGAGGTTGGAGTTACGGGTCAGATACAGCAACAGAGGACTCTTTGTTTGGTCTGCTGTGAGTTCAGTCTTGGAAAAAATGCGGCCCTACTGTTATGGCCCAGGATCCGTCTGGTAGGCTTCTATATATTTTGCAGTGGCATCATATCGTCTTTCTGGAAAGCTCTGAGCAAAGGGTTTACGTTGATTCCCGCAAATGTATTTGTTTTATTGCCCTCATCAGCTTGTTCGCAGCTCATTAACCCGACCCGTTTCTTCTTCTGTGTTACAGGAAGTCGAAGACGAAGCCAAATGGGAAGAAGCCTCCGACAGAAGAGAAGAAGCAGTACTTGGAGCTAGAGTACACAAAAATCCGTGTGGTGGACTTTGACCTCAAGGAGCTGGTGGTGCTGCCCAGAGAGATAGACCTCAACGAATGGCTAGCCAGCAACAGTGAGTGATGATACGTGTGGGAATACACAAAGTGGGAGCTCGAACTGTAAAAGCGAGCCTGTACGAGCAACGTCTTATGGGCATCGTTAAAATGTAGAATATTTTTAGTATCTTATTTGTGACGTAAAACTTCGTGAGTCGAGCTCAGCGTTCACTTTGACGTATTTATAGATTTCCTCAAGTGCTTGGAATTGTTTTTCCAGCTCGGTATGTATTTATCATCTGGAGATGACAAGATGTTCCAGCGGTGCTGGAGATGCAGCTCTGACAGAGCCAAGCCCTTAACATGATCCAGGCCTGGCACAGCATTGAGCCTGTTCCCAATAACAACACACACACACACACACACACACAAACACACACACCGCTTATTTAAACACAATCGTTTACTGCCAGCGTCAGCGCAGTGTCTCAACTGTTACTGGAATTTCTAGCTGTCATTTCTGGAGTCTTGTAAGCTCGCTGCGTCCCGGCAGCTCCATCGATCTCACGAGACTCTTTATTTTGTCCGTCTCCCGGACTTTGCTTTGGTTACGTGTCCAATCCAGCCAGGTGCTCGGAGGGGGAAAGGAAAAAAAACAAAACAACATTCTTCTTCCGTTTTATTTTGGAGTCATAAATCTTTGTTACGTAAAACAGATGGGACATGTTTGCACATTGTAATGTGTTGAAATTGGGAGTTATATAAGCAAGCTTGTATCATCCTGTATCTACCACTAATGGGGATTTTACTTTAACTTTTACGTGCGTGCAGCGGCTCAGCACTCCACGATAGGAAGGGGGTCATAAAAACTGCCCAGAACATCATAAACCAACAGCTACGACATCTTCACCTCCTGTCGCCTGCAGACAATTCACAACATCCTAAAGGACTCGCTCCACCACGCCCATCACATGTTTGAACTGTTGCCCTCCGGTAAACTCCACAGGTCCATCAAAACACACACCAACAGTTTCACCATACTGAACTATCCCACAATGCACTTTACGTCATGGAACATGTGTTTTGCATACGTTGGCAAGCTGGCATGAATGAGAGTATGAGTGAGGAGAATGGATGATGAATGAAAGCATTATTTATTGTATTTTTAGGATGTATTATCCATTTTATCTACTTTTATTTAAGTATTTTGAGTGCAGTACTTGAGTGCACCTGAAATTTCGTTGTATTTTTGTACAATGACAAATAAAGTCTCTATCTATCTAACACAAAGAAAAACAGGGCTGTGCACCAATGTTTTGACTAAAGAGTTTTTTTTTAACCAAATCAATTTGAGTCATTTAATTCTGCCCACATGTAAAAACCAACAGTGCAGCTACTTTGTTGAGCAGGAAAACACAGGACGGTCCTGTGAGACAGTACGACTGTAAAGTGTCCTTGGGTTTGTTTGTTCTGTATGAAAAGAGAGATCAGAATGGAGAGTCGCTTCACACTGTGCATCCTTTACATCAAGAAATAAGATTGTTTGCTCAACATGACGTAAAATCGAGCTCAGAAGAGCCACTTCTCACTAAGCTTCAGTGCAGAATCCTAAATAACTATCAAACATTTCAGTGAGGTGTTGACGGCGTCCAGTCCTCCCAACGCTCAGATGTTTGTAGTAGTTTCTCAACATCAGGAAAGAAAATTGGGGTAAAATTGGAACAACCAACCAAATAAATGTAAAATGTGTGACAACAGTAGAAAAAGTACTTTAGTGCTGCAGAGATGCTCTGAATACAAACCTTGTCCTCCAGATGTAAGAAAGCATGTCACATCATTGTGTTTGTTAATGTTTTTTAATCACATCAAATGAGAAGAAGTTACAACTTAAAACAAGCGACCTGTTCTGTACCTCTATAGGGGATTAATCTACCTTATTTAACCTGCAGCCAATAACGCTTAAACAGAAAGTGAACCCTCTGAATCACAGATCCACGTCATGTTTCTGGAGGTGGAAGAGGAAACGGTAAAACTTCAGCCCCTCCAGAGATTCCAAGTTGTGTTATTTTTGGCGTCGCAAAGACAACTGGATCGTTCCCCGTTTCCTCCGAGTCACAGCTACCAACAACACTGGACGAAACATGGTTTTATTTGACTTTTTATTATGAGCGGATCTCCAATCGGCCTTCATTTTCCAGGGAGATTTAGCATCTGCCCTCAGACAAAACTGCTTTGTTTAAAGAGGAAAAAGTAAATTTCCATTACATTGTGCAATTAACATTTACAAAAAAATCTCGTCTGTTGCCGGTTCAGATGTTGAAACCCAAGTCAACCATGAAACTGACTGTTTTTATTATAAGGCTTATTTATTGATTATAATGTTTTAGCTCGTTGCGGCAGCTCCAAAATGACAGAGAATGTTTCGCTGACAGGCTCAAAGGCTTCAAGCAAGTTGTTAGCGAAGAAGAAATGTCAACACACCAGGAAGATCTCACGCATCTGCATTTCGCATGAACACATTTTTGACTGAGTGGAAACATTTGTCACCTGTAACAGACCCTTTATTTGCGCAATACTTTGTTTAACAGGCGGTGGAGGAGTTTCCCTCACAGCAGAAATACCTGTTTCAGTCTCAAATGACTGGAGCGACATCTCTCCGCGCTTTCCAAAGCTGCAGCAACCTCCCGTTTTTGTGTTTTGTTTCCGAGGCTCACACACTTGTCGAAGGATGTGTTGACCTGAAGGATTTCTTGTTGTGCACGTGACAATGATCAAAGTGACAGATAGTGTGCGGCGCTGTAGGTGCGTCCTCATCGTTCACAGAAGAACGTGACGTCACAGTGACAAGAAGTTCACATAATTCATTTGCTTACGTATTTGACTGGCCTCTGTGATTTATTCCCGTGTTAACACTTCTCTCTCTCTCTTGTTTTTTGCCGCAGCAACAACATTCTTCAATCTTATCAACCTGCAGTACAGCACCATCTCAGAGTTCTGCACTGGGGAAACCTGTCAAGCCATGACGGCAACCTGCAACACGTAAGTTACCTCCGCCGCTTCTTGGTTTATTCATCGCTCACCTGCCCGGGCTCATTGGTTTATTCATCAGGAATCCAGCGTCCCATTGGTTAATTCATCAAGGGGACGGTTCCCCGGGGTCAGCGAGGCACGACTCGTGCTTTCAGGTTCATTTTAACTACCCACGCAGTCCATCTTGGAATGTGCAGTATGCGGCTTTAATGTACTCCAGCAGGATGTATGTTTACCTAAGAGCTGCGGTGCATTCAGTGTGGCACCTGTGTGTCTCCCGCCTGCTGTGTCTGCGCTGCGGCACATTTTTTCAAAGTCTAAAAACCCGGTAGTCCTAAAACAATGGCGCTTCAGATGTCTGACTCGGAAAAATCAAGTGGTCTGCAGCGGTTTTAGTACCAAATTCCTTCCTGTTCTTACAATACCAAGCTGCACACAGACACCATTTACCCCCCTTTTTCTGTTGTGCTTTCAGACTGTTGTTTGTGCCGGAAAACCACAGAAAAAAGATATCATGTTCGCTGGTCAGGAAACTGCAGTTGCTACTGTCCCTGCTTACTGATGTCATCATCTTAGAAGGAGAGGCACAGATTTTGAGTCGTGGAAAAGGACATCATTTGAGTCAGTTTTATAGATTATTGTCATGCCCTCCGTGATGGTGAAGTCATTCTCATCTCCTCTCAAGACCCCTAACTTCATCCAACACGTCCAGTGCGTGAACATAAAGACCTGAAGTCACTTCACCTTTAATCCACTTCAGTCCAGCCTGTGTTTCATGCTGCTATCTGATAGCATCATATTCACATCATTCACTGTGATCTTCTCCTGGAGCCACAAAAGGCTTTATACTACTTTATTCACATACGCACCACTACTCTCCAAGACCTGTAAACACACCTAAATGTGTAAAATTGGTGAAACTGCCCTTTAAAGTCGCCCACACAGATTCCTTTACAGATGTCTGTGATGATCTCAGAGGGCTGTTGCGGCTGCAGTTTTCTTCAAAGGTGGTAAATTGCTACTGTGTAAAGTAAAGTAAAGCCGGCATACCTCTGCAGTAGTTAAACGTTTAAAGATAATCATGACGCGGAGACCTTTTCACGCCGTGTTAGCAGAGGGGGAGGTGACTAAATGCAAGTATTTATCTAACTAGTTTGCCCTGCCAGGGCGGGGTGCCATCTTTATGTGTGAGCCCTTGTCTTTGGAGAGAGGCCTTCATTCCCCCTGTGTAAACGGGAAGGCTGGAAAAACCTGATTACCCACAACTGTTCTGACAACACAACTCTTGAGACGTGACACACATATGACAGACATGTCACGAGTTAACCTCTCCGTCAAGTGTGGATTTTTCCACTGCTGCCACCGGAAGGCGCTGCCCTCCACCCCCACACCCTGAGAAAGGTTCGAGGGGAACGTGCTTCGCCTGCGGTATGTGAAGAACGAAGGATTAGTGCAGATGAGCATGTTTTTTATTAATGCAGAGGAAAAACACAGGACTGAACTTTATGGTTTTGTTTCGCAGCTCCTCTCAACTTTCAACAAAAAGTTTTAAATGCAGTTTTTGTGTTGACTCGTGCTGTCAAAACTGAGTTTCTGAGACGAGGCCCAACATTTATGAGAGTACCCTGCCGGGCACCCCACCCTTTCCTGCCCGTGCAGGACCTGGCACCCCCCTCCCATCTGTGGTGACTGAGCCACAGTCACAGCAGCGTCAGAGCCTCGGCCCGAAGGCAGCACTCAGCACTATTTTAGGAAGAAAATGTTTCCATGAGCTATGAGGGAACGGAACCATTTGGTAGCTATTTAGACCCATTTGGTACGGGTGGGTGGATAGATGGGTGTGTGTGGGAAAGGGGGTGTGTGTGTGTGTGTGTGTGTGTGGAAATGACCTCACACTGTACATCAACCTTTAACCATTAACTTCTGCTGTTGTGCTTAACACAAAGTACGCAACCTCGTTATCTTTTAATGAGATTCGAGAATCTTGACGCCTTCATCGTCCTGTCGATTTGTCCCTGTTGTATCAAATATGGTATTGAGGATTGATGAACTTCACAGGAAAGAGGAGATCAAACACTAAATAATGAGAAAATAAAATTAAAAAAGTGTTTATCCTTTTGCAAATCAACAAAAAAAGGCACTGAATAAAAAAGACAACGGAAGCTAAAATATTAAGTAAGCAACAACTGCATAAATCAAATTAATAATCAGTAAAGATTAATAGAAGATGATGCTCCAAAGCCCCAAACCCATGTGTTCATGAATACTGAGTGTCTCCTCCTGAAGCTGTGTGTGATTCTGTACGTGTTCATAGTTTCATCATGTCTGAGTGGACGTAGGCGTGGAGACGGCATGTTTGTAGTTCAGTCAGTCTCGCCCACACAAACACACTCGATCTAATCCTGTGTGAGTAAGCGTATTGTAAGAGTCTGGTCCCGGTGCTGTGGTCAGTAGGTTCCCCTCCTGCAGGGTCAGTTATGTGGACGCTTTACATTCCTCAGGATTTGTAATGTCTGACCGGCTGCCTCCCAGAGCCGCGCTGCTAACACGCGTACACACATCTCCGCTTATTAATCGACCTTTTCCAGCTCACCTGATTCACTCCCACGTTACCTCGCCCAGAGCTGCTCGTTCATGTAGTTTTAAGGTGCTGACCCGCTGCCTACATTTCAATCTATCTGGGTCACCACCTCCGGAAATGTTTGACCAGCGGCGAGACCGGTCCATGGATCAGTGTCCCATTAACGACAGCGGGGGAATTTTGACCCAGTAAGGAAATTAAAGCTCCCGGTCCCAGAGTTCAGCGAGTCCTTCGGGTTCGAAACACGCAAACGTGATATCTGGATAAGGATGCGTCAGACAGTTTGTAGTTTCACCAGACTGCCTCTTCGTATCTTCATTGGTATTCGTGTCTGTCAGTCACTGAACCGTCATGGGGAGTGTGGGTTTTTCCTGGATGAGGAAATAAGGTCAGGTGACGACTTCCAGTCATGTCTCACCTGTGTGTTGTTTGTCTGCCTGCTTGAACGAACCGCAGACATCCTTAAGAAAACATTCATAATGATTAATTGTATCAGCAGGTCACGGTTGTGTAAATATTATTTTGCAAGCTGCGTGTGACAACATTGATTGACGTGTTTTTCCTCTGTGTCTTCTTTCTCTTTGTAGAATATACTACTGGTATGACGAGAGGGGGAAGAAGACGAAGTGCACTGCTCCGCAATATGTCGACTTTGTAATGAGTCTTTGTCAGAAACTGGTCACAGATGAGGAAATCTTTCCTACAAAATATGGTGAGTATCTCCCTGTTGACGGGTTTCAGTCTCCTGATGTTGAGCTGCTGCCCCCTGCTGCTTCTCCCAGTGAAGTGTCAGTGAGAGGAAATGAGTTCAGTCCAAGAATGAAGATTTGAAGTCAGACTTGTTGTCAGTAAATCTAGCGAACAACGTCAGACACACTTGCCTGTGAATCCGTGTCCCTAATCCAGTCTCTCCTGTCCCGTTTGTCTCCCCTCAGGTAAAGAGTTCCCCAACTCCTTTGAGTCCTTGGTAAAGAAGATCTGCCGGTACCTGTTCCACGTGCTGGCTCACCTCTACTGGGCGCACTTTAAAGAGACGGTGGCTCTGGACCTGCAGGGCCACTTGAACACTCTGTATGCACATTTCATCGTTTTCGTAAGGGAATTCAACCTGGTCGACCCCAAGGAGACCTGTATCATGGACGACC
>OMLP01016160.1:0-15783 GCA_900302685.1 Spondyliosoma cantharus
TCTTTTGTAAATGCTTGTAGTTTTTGTGCGTGATATAAAATATCCACTTACTACAACCTCCCTGTACCCAATTGTTCCTTTAAATCAAGGTCATTGACAGCCTTGAAAGCCAAATGTTACCATGCATGCCAAATGGGCACATTGACTTTGCAATGTTGCCAGTTCGATTCCAGCCAGTGACCTTTGTTGCATGTCATACTCTTCTCTGTTTCGTGTCTGTTACTGTCTCTGCTGTCTAATAATGGTAGAAAAAATGGCTCAAAAATCTTTCTAAATAGACAAACAGAATTAAGGTCAGGACTGGTCTTGTTAGCATACTTCTCATTATTAGATTTTATCAACTGTGTAAACTTTCACTTTGTGGTGAGCCAAACCACAGAATGTTACTTAATTCACATGTGTCACAAAAGTCTTTTTGCGCACTTGACCATGGATGTTTTTGGGACATGAATTACCACTGTGTATCTTTTTGACATTTAAAAAGTTAACAAGGACCGGAGGTTAGAGTCTAAGGGTCAGTAAACACTGTTGTGTGAACTGGCTGTGCCTGCCGTTTACAGATGGCAGCTAAGATAGAAAATAACAGTTGGAATATCTAAATTAAACTTTAAGTACATCGCATTTGTGCTCCACTAAATGTGGGCAGTAGAGTTTCTCCCTCTAGCCCCTCCTTGGCCCATAGACTTAAATTGTGATTATGTCCTACATTTTTAATAGTATAGTTCAAGTAAAAACCCCCCATGAATCAAAAATGTATAATAAGAACAGTAATTTTGGCTATAATAGAAAAAGTGGCCACTGGATTAAATTGGAAGCAAGGCTGAGCAGCACCCTAGTATGCGAGTTGATTGTACATTCATGAGTTACTGTCATTAAATAAAACTGCAGTGAGTTGGTTTTTCGCTTTTTAGAAACAGATTCACTTTATAGTTGACTTAAAATACTTATGTGTGTCAGTGATTGGCACAGAAAGGCCACCAACAAGTGAAAAGGGAAGACTTTCTCACCCTATTTTTGGCAACAATATGATTTTATAACATCTTAAAAAATTGTAACTAACTCACCAGATGTACAGAAGGAGTATATTTATGCAGCATTTCCCTAGAAATGTGCTAGTGTGTCCATTTGACCCCATTCCAGCGGCCATAGCTCCAACACTGGGTGCCAGGTTGAATAAAATACATAAAAAAACACTCTCAGAACTAAATAAGATCTGAAAATAGAGAAGTAAGACATTACAGGACTTTTAAAACCCCTACAACCACAACTACAATGTATTATACAAGATCTAAGTTTGGATAATTCAATTTGGGACTTTAATGGTAAGCCCGGAGAGGATTCTCAAGCATGGTAATGCTGGCACACATTTTTAAGTCATCCAAACACTGCAGATTACAAATCAGCCTCCAGCCCATGTGGTCATGTTTTCAAGGAGGGCCTCGTTTTTAAAGGCATGACTCACGCAGTCGTGACATTGCGCGGAGTCTTGCTGCATGTTTTCTTAATAGATCGCTCTTGGTGTGAAAGCAATTAGTGTTAACAGTTGTTGACATGCTCTTCTGTTACCGACACTCGCTACCAACACCAGCTCTGAGGGGAATAGTCTTTATAGGCCAAGTGATGCTGACAATAATTGCTCAGCACTCGGCTCCCCGAGTGAAATAAGATACGGTGATATGTTAGTCTGCAATTTATTACAGCTCATTGTTTGCCGGTATGTTGATTGTATTCACGGCACTTAGCCCTTTTTCTTTGTCTGTGCGTTTATGTGTGGGTGCTGGCAAAGCCAAATAAGGCCCTGTTTCAGTTTTTTTGTGTGATAGCTTTGGCAGCCATATAACAAACTGTGGCCAAGATAATAGAGCTTAGATAAGAGGGTGGTTATGCAATGTGGAATTTCTCTCTTTCCCACTGCCACTTCTGCTCCATTCACTGTCTGGATGACATTTGCCTGACAACTCTGGGCTGAGCTGCCACACTCAGTTTCCCTCAGCTGAAATGAAGCACCTTGTCGGCCATCCACACTTTGCTCGCGCGTACGAATCTGAACGGCTTTGTTTGGCAGGCGGAGGAGTTTGTCATCGCTGATATAGTGATGTCCTTTCACCTACAGCACGCCAGTGTATCAGGCTGAACGGTGGATAACGGCCGGTCATTGTTATCCGCTGCTATGATAGGAAATGATATGGGAGCTGTGGCACAGTTTGCCTGATCCACTGCAAGATGCATGTATTGATTAATTGTTGTCAGATATCAGAACTACAATCTATATACAAAATATATTCCTTGTTTTGATGTTGGAGGCATCTGGGCTAATTCTAATTTTTCCGTGTTGCTAAACTCAGTGGTTCTATTAAAGGGGTATTTTAATTGAATATCTCACACATTATAAACTTTATTGATAAAACATCTTTTGTGTCAAGGTGCATTACCAGATAAAATTATAAAAAAAACATTTGATATATACTTGGCATGAATATTAAATTATTTCTTCATGTGTATGTTACCACAATACTCACATGTAGCCCAGGGAGATATGGACAAACCTTTATGTCTAAGTATAACCACAGAGGGCCGACGCTGCAAGAAGTTGGAACTGAAAGCCGCAGAAAAAAATGCATTACATATGTCCTCCTAAAGACATTTCTTTCTCAGAAAAAAACACAAACATTAGCATAACGGAGTGAGTGGGGCGAAAGAGGTGAAAGTCTTTTCATTTTTCCCCATAGAGAATATTAAGTGATTCACAGTAGGAGCACTTCTATGACATGGATGGGCGTGAGGCTCTGATTCTATGATAAAGATAACTGAGGTACAAGCTTTTGTGGATTAAATACATAAGCAGAGAAGTTAACTGCCAAAATCCAATCATCAAGCTTGAAATTGCATTATGTGCTACTGTTAAAGCAGGTGAAGGCTAGCTACTACGCCCGTGAGATAACTGATAATGTGATCTGCCACTCTGTTTCTGGGTCAATTTTTAATGAATTCAGGTTGTGGGTAGTGGAACGATTAATTGTTTTTTCGCCACCATTCTGATTCTGACATAGGACTCATGGGTATTGTAGTGTTCGGAGTCATCTGACATATCAAAATGACAGGCAAAACATCAGAATTGAAGTTAAAAGAAAAATCAGAAAACTGACCAATGCATTTGTCTAATTCACTCTTTGAAATGCATATTAGTCCAGAAGGAGGACTGTAGATTTATTTTTCCCCCACATCTCTTTCTATGAATGTATCATTTCATGGCTTATATATAGAGAAGGTACTGCTGGGCCATATGACCTCATATTAATACGTCAGTGTTTTGAGGGTATCTTATGATACACCATATAAATTATGATATTATTATGTTATGACATCACTTTGCTGTAATGCAGCCTTTAAAGCCATGAGAAGATGAAACTTGTGCCATATTACGATATAATAACAATCTAAGATGCTATATTGTATCAGATGTATCATGGCAATTATATGATAATGATGCATTTCCCAACCCTCAGAAAAATCATGATTATAGAAACCCTCATACGTTACATTGTATTAAGTTAAAGTAAGTTTATTATTCTCACTATTATTGTTATAGCACAATTGGAAGTAGAAGCAGCGGCAGCAATGGTTTCACCCTGGGTTTCAGTGGAGAATGTCTTGTGGTCGACATGCTGTTTTAGAGGCTCT
Source organism: Spondyliosoma cantharus (assembly GCA_900302685.1). NCBI lineage: Eukaryota > Metazoa > Chordata > Actinopteri > Spariformes > Sparidae > Spondyliosoma > Spondyliosoma cantharus. The sequence continues at coordinate 3,682 of OMLP01016160.1, forward strand.
GCCTGCCAAAGTTGAATTAAAGTGCAAATACTAAACCCTTCTGGATTCTTATTATGTGTTTCCTCATCCTGGTAAATGTTACATTTTTACCTCACACGAATATAGCACAATTGGAACAGTCTTGGAATCCAGGTCCCTGTATTGGTCAAACATTTGTTCAGTGACTCAGACACTTGTCACATTAGCAATCCTTATGAATTACTGTGCAAGTCAGTGTTCTGGCTTTGCACTTAGCAGAGTAATGCGAGAGAGAATGTGTTTGAGACATAATGGGATATAGAAAAAAAGCATATGTAACACTGCCAATGTAGTAAAACCTGCAAGGGCAAGACGAGCTCTGTCACCCACAGCGAGATCTGGCAAAGGAAAGTACTGTCAGAGTTGGTCTCCTGTACTCTCCGTCCCTGTCGATCTCCTCACTTTCTTCTTTCCTTACACACTGCACAGACAGGCATGTGCATCCACCGATGACTTTTTTCTCCTTTCCGTCTGCAGGTTGTTTACCCATAGATCAAAGGCAGTAAAATGCATCTACTCCCCTCTTGCAAACAGGCCACACAGCTCATTTCAGAGAGGCCACTTTGTCAGCGCGTCTGAATCGAGGACAAGCACCTCAGAGCCAGGAGGGCTTTACCCACGGGCGCGGAATGAGATCAAAATTACACACAAACACACACTCGCTCTCTCTGAGCCGGAGCGCAAGGCCAGTTGTTGAGTCAATAAAGAAAACAGGCGGCGTATGAGAGTGCGAGAACATAAACAGAACTCTGCCAAGCTACTGTTTGCATTCCACATCTCTTGGACTCGTAGCATACCAGCTACTCTAGCGGTGTGTAGTTCAAATACCAAGCTATTCATAGCTGCACTGATATTATTATTTGTCATGATGCAAATGTTTGTTTTACAATGGGAAACCATTACACCAAAAGAAAACTTTATGCACTTTTTTATCCAATATTTTGACAGGTATTAATGAAACGTTCGACCTCAAAGGTGGTCACAGCATTCACTTCATTGTATGAAGAATGATACCAGCACTACATCCTGTGTGGATGTAAGCACCACACAGAGCTACACTTTGCGCTTGAGATAATGAGATGAGTTTGACGTAATTTGAAGAATCTTTATGGAATCACTGAAAGAATTTCACTGCTTTTTGCTTGTTAGGTGGCATGTTGGTTAATGCTTTATTATAGCGTTAGTCTCAGTATGACTGATCCCAGTTGAGAAACCATCCCTGTGTTCATTGTACAGAGGGCCTGCCGTGGTTACAGACTACAGTACAGTAGATGTAACTCTCGCGAAAGCATGAACACGTATCGTACTGCAGGAATCTTTAATTAACCTTTGTGGTAAAATTTGTGGTATTTCATAGAACAACTCTATATAGACCCTCCACGCTTTGCTTTCACTGTACAGTATTTTAGTGAATGAGCACGTGATGCTACTGTCTGCAACAGGTCACCCTTTGTAATACAGCAAATGTAAAATGTCCGCCACTAGAAATATTATATAGAGCATACAAACCAGGACATTTTGTCTTACCAGTGTGGGTCTTAAGGGGGCTTTAGAACTGATTTGAAAAGTATGATACCACTCAACAAGACTGAACCCCACATCACTCTGATGATTACATTTAATATTTCCACTCCTCTGAGGTCACAGCAGGTAGGCAGCGCAAGCCACGTCGCCTATCTGTAGCTACACGGGAGTTTGCGCATCCGTGGCTTCCCCCCAACACGGAGTCAAATGAGATCCCAACACTTCGCAGGCACTTTGTTATCAGCCGTTAATGGGACACTTTGTTGGAATGAATACCTCCCCTCTCTTCCGGTCGGCCTTCCCCAAGGCTCGCTATCAGTTCTCCAAATGTGCCACCAGTGTGAAGCGAGCATGGGGGGTTGTATTCCAGCTTCCTGCTTAATTGCTTCCTGGCAGCAGCGGTAAGCTTGTTCTCAGTACATAAATCCTCCTATTTTCATTTATCTGCTCCAGGTGTAGATGAAACAATTCCCCCACTGGATAATCATATTTCCCCTTCCCGCTTGCCAAGACGCTGAGAGGGAGACGGAGGCAACCGGCCCCTCCCCCTCGTACCCACTGCACACACTGGTATCTGTGTGCGTGTGTGTGAATTGCTCTCCTTGGCGTTTCAATTTGCACAATAATACAAGAGGTGGGAAACGGTTACAGACAGTGACAGGCTACACCAAAGGGGGTGGTGGGTGCCAGTGTGTGTGTGTGTGTGTGTGTGTGTGTGTGTGTGTGATGGCTGGTGCCACCCAGAACAGAGCACCCAGTTAATTTGCCAGTCATACATTTAATTAGTAAATCAATCAATCAATCAATCAATCAATCAATCAATCAATCAATCAATCAATCAATCAGTCAGTGTGTGCACAGTAAGCTTCCAGCTGGTCTGTTAATCAGACAGTTAGTGATATCAAGCAGCGTCATCACAAGCTCTCTAAAAAGGTAAATCACAGAAAGTGAAAGGTTGAAGGATTTAATTCCAAAAATGTTATCTCAAATCCAAACTGTGATCGATTTTATGAAAAATGCAAGTCACACATTTAGTTTTGTGCGACTTGCTTTCATAGTTAAACCTGTTGACGTGATCCTGGAGAAGCAGAGGTGTTTTTCTTCCAACATGAAAGTCTTGATTTGTGCGTTGCCCCTGCCTCTCCCTATCATTCCCTCCTCTCCTGCTCACTGATATGGCATAAAGCTGTGTTTTATGACTGGCAGAACAAGCCTGTATTTTCTCGTAGCTGCCAGTCACTTTGGTAGCCTGTGGCATTGCCTTTATCAGTTCTGAAGCCTATAAATGTAACTGAGGGTCACATACCTCTGGAGGCCTCTCCGAGCCTCTATAGCTGCAGGCAGGAATATTAAAACCACGGGCAGGCTTGGTTTGTGTCTCTGCTGTCGTGAATTGAATCTACTGCTGTGGATCCATGTGAAGGTACAGCTTGCTTCATGCAGTGTGTGTGTGTGTTTATGTGTGATAGAATGCATCCCCATGCAGTGCTCTTGAACATATTGTCGTACCATCTTCTTGTTTTATGGTTTAAAGAGCAGCAAGACTGTATTAATCTGTTGACCTTTCAGGGAGAAGGTTAATCATTTTCCCCTCCAGATCGTTGACAGCAGGATCAAAGTGCAAGCTAACACCTCCGAAGCTGCGAGGGATTCAGAGTTCCTCCTGAAGAGCACTTTAGCGGGCGCGCTACCCACTTGACATTGTGACATGCTCAGGACCGTCATTAACAAGTCCACTCTTACTTATTGGCCTTGTAACCAGATCCGTGACAGGAATCTCCAGCAGACAAAAAAAGCAAAAGTGAGCTAATGTGTGTTTTTGGGCCAGCCAGTAAAAAAACAGGAGGCATTGTTTGGAGTAGAAGGCACAATGGTGTTTCTGTTCATAAGGCAGCACAAGTGAAAGCTTGTCAGAGCAAAGGAAAGTGAGGGTGAGGAGACAGAGGGGGAGAGAAAAGCACGTGCTCACAAAGGCAACCTGTTAGAGTGCTGGCTCTGGTTATTTAACCTACGAGGCACTGCTGTCAAGTTCACAGTGTGGAGTTAGGGCTGTTTTAGGTGCTAGTTTTCTGTGTTTGTTGTGTCTTCTTGGTTTTTTGTTCACTTATTCTTCTTATTCTTGCTCTTTAAATCTAAATCGGAAATAATTAATGTCCTCAAAGTGGACTTGTGTTGACCTCTTACTGGAAACCATGTCTGTTAATCTGCTCAATTCACCCACTGGCTGTGGAAAACCCATAATCTAATAGAATCCTGATTTGGCATTTTAACAGATTCAACACATCTGTGCGTTGAGCATACATACCTCTTGCCTCTCCGTCCACTGTGCAAAATTTAGATGGCTAGATGTACTAAAGATGTGTAGAGCCCGTTACTGTTGCCCTTTATTGTGGATGGAGTCATTTACAGCTCATATAACAAATGGGCTGTGCACTTGTTTTAAAGTTGGTACATGAATAGTCATAAGTCCAAGAAAATGTTTTGACCTGGATACACGTCCTCCTGCAGTGCCCTCAGTGCAAACTTTCACCCAGCTCTGTGACTCGTCAACCTTTGCATGCATCAGCGGATTAACCTTGTTATGTCCAAACATGATACTGATGTTTGCTGCATGATTATATTACTTTAAGCATTGTTGGGAAGGAGACCCGACCACTGTTACTGTCACCACTGCTCCTGCTTGGCTCAGCTGCTTCTCCATCTGTTTTTTCCGTCCAGCCTCAGGCAGCAGCCAGGCACAACTTTGTTAATACTGGGCTATCATTTATCTGTTTATATCAGGGTTGTTTTTCTAGACGTATCCCAAAGTCACATTACAATTGTCACATTAAACTGCAGTTCACTGTATACGACTTCATGCTCCTCCGAACAGAAACTATCAAGTATGCTGAGTGTTTAGTTGTGAGATGTATAGGCTGGACCTGCTAGTTCCCTTGGCCAAACACACTGCAGTACTCTGCTACCCACTGACTGCCGATTTGAACACAGATTTGATGTTAACAATTTGGTGTGCCCCCAATCAATAGTGAGTTTACTGTGTCAATTTCTGACTGTAATGCTCATTTTTCATAGGTCTCATTTAGCTGGTAAAGCAGCTTGTGAGCTATAGTTTCCCAAATAAACACATTGCCTTCTTCAGCTATCGCAGAACCAGTGTCCCTTGGCTAGTTAGTAGACCAGCAGCAGGCGGTGGTGGTGCGTCCTGTGGACACCTGGCCTGTCTGCAGGGGTTTGTGACTTTACTGGGGAAACAACAGCACATAAACCACAGACACGGCATCCCCGGGTGGAATCTGTTCATCCCAAACATTTTTTCTATTGTGCTATAGGCTACTTTACCCTCAAAACCTGGCTTATTACAACAGGTGTAATGGACTGAGTTGATAGTGATAAAAGAAAAAGGTGAAAAATCTCTGGTGAACAGAAGTTCACATTCAAGTTGCCCTGTTCTAAATGAAGAAGCGTGACCTCTTGATAGGTTGGTGGAGATATTGATTAGTCCTGCTGCACCATAGTGACAGAAACATGTGTCTTGCTGCTGCATATCTTTTTGTGACTTGCACAAATGGAGTTCTGTTGTTGGGTATGAGTTGTATAGCTCAAGGTTGTTAATACATTACTTCTGCTCTCCTGTTGCATAATAGAGAACAGATATCAGCAGGGGTAGCTGATTGCTAGTAAGTGAAACAAGATAAACAACTTGCAGTGCCCTGTCTCTGGAGAAATTGAGAGTTTGAAAGCTCTTATACCAAACACACTCTTCAAACTTGGCTTTGTTCTCTGTAAACAGTGTACTTTACCTGACAGGTGGTTATTAGCCAGATTGGTAACACTAGCTAGATGACCGATGAGGAGTCATGTTCCCCCTGGTTTGTTGCCTTGAAAAATATTTCTGAAGAACTTTTTTAACTCATAAAAACACAGAGCAACAATTGACACGTACCAATTTAATGATTAATCTCCCCGCCCCATGACTTGATCATTCTAGTATTTCTAAAAACTCACCTCTCAGTGAATGAATGCTCAGTTCATGAAATGACAGACTCCCCAGCCTTAAATATTTTCTCGGCCAACCATAAGCAATCAGAGCTGCATCATTCAGGTTCAGTTTACTGATTACTGATTCATCGGGCAGGAATCTAGCATAGCATCACAGCATGCATTTTTTCTGGAAGCTACGTAAAACAAGGACATCCTGAGTCAAGCAGTTGAGCGGTTGTGGTAGTCAATATAATTATTTTTAGTGGATTAATTGTCAGAATGATTGAAATCTGGACAGGAACCAGCCAAGGCTGTATGGGCTTACTGACCCTGCAGTGGAAATGCTGTCTGGTTTCTTTACACGTTGTGTTTGTGGTGGTTCTGAGAGGCAGCCTGTCAAAGTTAATCAGCCTACAACAACCGGCTAAAAACAGACATCCTGACTGTAGTGTGGTTCACACAGAGCAAGAGACACACACGCACAAAGGCAAGCCAGGCAAACATGCAGCCTTTCAAGTACATGTTAATGCGCATGTACTGCATGCATAAAAGATAAAAAAAGAAGAGTTGTGAACAGATTTTTCTTCCGCTGGCAAGTCATTAATGGAGGCACAGTTAATGGTGACTCTGACTGAACCTGCATAGATACAATGTTGTGCTACAGTCTTTGAGCTGAAGCTTCAATGGGATTGGATGCCTGAAGACATTTATTCAAACAAGATGAACTGTGGATCCCTCCTTGCTTCCCCCCAGTTCCTCTCTGTAATGCATTGTTGCTGGAAGAGGAGGTAAAAAGAGAAGGAAAAATCTTTTCCTCACTGGCTCTTATTACCTACACTACCTACCAGGATATGCTATATTTGATTCTAGTGCGAACTAGAATAAAGCTTTCATGAAAGTCTGGATGGTGAAATGAGGGACATGTCAATGGATGAGTCACTTTATCTTAACTGTATCTTTTTAAGCAAAGTCAAGCTTTGCGGAAAATGTAGTCTATTGCAACATTTCCACTGGCATAATGTTGACATTGGATATTAAAGCACCACTGAGAAAACAAATAAACCTTATTCTGCTGTTATACTCAGTCCACCGCTTCAGTCTGGACTGAAATATCTTAACAACTGTTGGATGGATTGCCATGAAAGTTATGAACGACATTAATGGCTCCCAGGGGATGAAACTTAGCAACTTTGTTTATATGTAGCGTTTTTGGCTAATTAGCTAATTTTAGCATGCTAATACACGAAAGTAAGATGGCAAACATGGTAAACATTAGCCTGATGATAGTCCATGATGGTGTCAGCATTTACCTGAAACCACCGCTGAGCCTAAGTACATCCTCGCGGAGCTGCTGAAAGGTAACAGCACCCCCAAATTAATCTATTTCCTGTCCTATTTGTCAACTGTATTAATGTAAAATTCCAACATAAATCAATATGCCAAAAAATAGTCCTCTTCAAGTTCTCAGGATTCCCACGTGAACTAAGTGTCTGAAATATTAAAGGAGAATGAGCCAAGGCGCGCACACATGTGCAGCACAGTGGCGTCATTAATCACTCATTCACCTGGCATTGCAGCACACTTTAAATGGTTTTGAATCAGTTGTGGCCTCAGAGCAGGCAGCCAAATAATGGTCCCCATAATCTCCAAACCAAAGACTGCAGTAAATGGGGTCTATGGCAAGTCTGCTGATAGTTCTTCCGCTTGTACAAACATATCACCGTGAAATGGCGTACCGTAAATAACTCTACCTACTGTGTTTGTGTATGCATATCTGTATTTGTTTGTGTATGTAATGGAGCCTCTCCATCAGCCTCAGCTCCAGAGAAACAACCAGCCTGCAATATATGAAATGTCTCCTTGCCTTGTTGTTAATCAGCCACTAATTGGTATGCAGGCCAAGCAGGGGGAAAGCTGGCGTCAGCCCACGCTCGTAGGGACATAACAGAGAATTACACCCATATCGAAATACCAGCAGAGGAGATATGGTGAGCCAATGCAATATGCAGATGTAGAGCCAGTAATAATGAAAACAATAATGAGAAGCTTCGAAATAATAGCTAGAAGTCACTCTGTCGACAATCAGACCTCTGTCAAGGCTGGATGATTATAGTGTTTGTTTATTATTTGTCACCAAAGATAATTTTGAGCTGAGGGCATTCTCCAGCAGATTTAACCAAACTCCAATGTTGTTATTGTGAAATGTCATACAGCCTCCTTTCAGATTTCTTGCAGCTGATAACAGATATTTTGAGTAGACCTAAATTTTGATAATTCTGCTCACAGTTGGTTCAAATCATATCCATTAGGTAGAATTGAGTTTGCTGTTGCTGGTGCTGTCAAATGAAGTCCCTAGATGATCGGGATTCAGGACCTTTAGCCCTCATTTATTCAAAGCCGTTTTTTTCGCAACAAAAAGACAAAACATGCATTTCACAAAAAACGCAGTGCTTTGAGCTTCTGACTCTAACCTCTTGTTGAAAAAGTTGCGCAAGAACAGCAAATTATATTGGGATTTTGAACTTGAACAGTGCTTGTTTATTTTGTTACCTTCAACAAAACTATTGTTGATGCTGCTGTCTCTACTCATAAACCATTCAAGGTAATGTCAGTGGATTCACTGGTCAGTTTGTTTAATTTATAGCTTTCTAGGATTCTGAGCATCCTTAGTTGTGCTGAAAGTGAACAGCTAGGACACCGCTTCACAGAATAGGTTAGCTTTAAAAAGTCTACCTACTTTTTAAGTGTGGTAATACTAAGCTTCGCATAATAGAGCTTGATCACAGTTAGAGGCCCTACAAAATGAGCCATCCTCTGGATATGAGGAGAATCTATGTTTTTATTGTGAGCGCCTGGTCATTAGTTTTTGAGATACCTGGCTATGGACCAGAGGGTTTGTCTTGGGGGGGTATTTTATGCTGATGATGTTATTAGGCTAATGGTCATACAATTAATTGGGTATCATCCTGTGGGTACCACAAAATATGCACACCAAATTACACAGCAATCTGGTCAGTAGATGTAAAGATATCTCTCTCTTGACTAAATTGTTTGCCTGATGGATGTTGCCCTCCGGAAGCCCCATCGCCAGCAAGGGAGAAGGAAGTCTCAGCAGTGTCATTTACCTGCAATTGATTTGGTCCGTTGTGTTTGATTGCATCATTACTGTGTTATTGGTCACTACTTTTTGTCAATGGGAAACCCTTCATCTGAATGGAATTGATCCCTGATATATGATATCATAATACACTCAGGGAGGTTATCTGTTTCAATTCCGCAAGCCAACATCTAAACGCTGTTTCGAAGAGACAAAGACACCAAACAATTTGCTGATTTGGTATGTAAACCGGCACAATTAGAGATAACAAATAATGTCAGTTATGCAAAGCTTCAATTCAGCAAGATAACTACATGTATGCGTGTGTGGAATTTCAATGGAGCCCCTTACGATCGCAACAATAACAATTTGTGTAATGTTTTTTTTTTTTCGAAACTGTCACATAGTGATTTACACAGGATGAAATGATAAAAATAAAAGTCCATTACATTAGATGAAACTTTAATGATTCTTGTGGGGAAATTGGGTCATCACAGCCGCAGAGAACAGGATACAGATGAGAACAAGACAAATATGGAGCACTCAAGATGTGAGTTGTAATATAACACATCATCCATGTTGAGATCAACACCACATTAAAAAGTGAATGAACAACATCATCAGACAATAAAAAAAACATCTGCAAAAAATAATTTAAAACTTTTATAGCTAAAAAAGCCTGTTTGTGTGTCAAAAATTGGCTCTTGAATCTACTGAGACAAACCCTTGTAGTTGTTTCAGGGTTTCTGTGGGCCGGTAGCTGCTGGATGTTATATGATGGGGAGGCCATATTGCTTTATGTTGTTACTGTGATCGTCTCTTCAGATATACAGGAGATGAAGAGCACTGCAGATAGCACTGAACAGCCTTGTGTAAATCTTTATTATCCCTGAAGGGCAATTTGCTTCACACCAACTCGAAATTAACACAGAGCAGAGATGTAACAGGTACGCCACACCTCAACACACAAACTCCAGGAGTCGGTATGTATTGCATTAAATGTGTGGAGAACAGTCACTGTCAGTATCTGCTGGTAAGAGCTGTGGGAATGTGACATGATTGTGGGATGGTGGTGCAATTATACACCATGTTCATATGCGAGAGGTTTCTCATGCTGAGCTAGTGATCCAAACAGATGTTGGAGAATTTGTTATAGTGCTGGGTAAAGATTTGACACTGAAAGGGAGATTCTAGTATGTATACACCTAGGTAGCTCTTGCCATACTTCTGTATGTGTTTTCATGCAAATTTGAATCTTTCAGATCCATTTTTAAAGTGCCTATGCTTTGCATGTTTATTGTCGTGCGTCCAACACTTGGGACTCGCACAGGTCTTTGTCTTGACTTGCTCTCAAGCCCTCAAAGTCTTGGTCTTGTCTCTGTCTCGGTACACTTATGGTCGTGACTTGGTGTCAGTTTAGGTGGTCTTGTCTACAACACTGCTCGACACTACTGTGTATCTACTGTATTGGCTTGAGTTTGTGAAAATAAACTCAAACAGAAGACTCCACCATTTAACAAATTGGAAATGATCTAGATGTGTTTTGCACCATTTTATTCTTATGTCCAACTGAAGTTTTTTGCAATGTTTAGAGATTTAAATCATAAGAACAGTGGGTTTCATTTACAGTCTGTTTAGTCTGCTGTCACTGGATCATCACAACACGGTGAGTATTTACTTCAACATTGCTTTGTAACAGTGGTGGTCCCGGGTCAATCAAGGCTTTGGTTCTATGTTCAGTTATGGCTTTAATGCGCTTTTTCATTTGTATATCATTATGACCATTTGTGTCACTTAAGTATTTCACCTCTTTTGTGCTTGTGAGTAGAGGCTGTACCGACTTGAATGCTCTTCTTTTTTTCGATAGTGTCGCTTTTGTTTCCCACGGTCCGGAGCACTGTCGGTTGTGAGCTATGCTATTTTGGAAGGAAGAGCTCATCTGGCTGGGGATCGGTTTCCAGACTCATGCTGGTAATGTGGGTTTGCGGCTTCAGCGGTTGAACTGGTGACTGGCTTGTGTCTGTCTGTCTGTTTGACTGACTGACACTTTGTCGGTTCTTAATGATCTGTGTCAATGTAATACCTGCACAGCAGTTATTTTTAATTAGCGTGCTTTGTTACATCGATGCCTTTGTAATCACTCAGGCTAAAACCAACAGAAAATGACAGGAAATACCTAATATATAATTTAAAAACATAATACATTCAAATAGATACAATTCCAATGCACTTTTTTAAGTGCTGAGGTTTGGCCCTTTGGCCTTACTTCACAGGATCTGCCTTTGGCTGTGTCTTCAGAATCTTTCGCATCATCTGTGATTGTGCTTGATAAGTAACAGATGATATCCTAATCTATCGCTGCTGTGCACATCAACCCTGTTGTCTTGTCTTCATCTGCAGGTTATGTGTTAATAGTAGACTCAAGAGTTTGATCCTTTCATCATCAACTTCATTTCAGTAGTCAGGAAATGTGAACTTTTGCAGGACTCAGAAACTAGTACTTTTTTGATGCTAACTTTTATGTGACTTTAGGACTGAGAATCTGTAAGGGATCATATTTGGTACCCGTGGCTGTTCACATTGCCCGTCTATGTTTTATTCATTCTTAAATCAAACACATGCGATTGCCTAAAAAATACAGTCTTAAAGCAACTTTAGGTATGAGGTAAACACGTTTGTTGTATATGCCACGTACGTTTTTGAACAGCTGCTCGCATTAAGACACTAAACATTTGAAAACCTCTCTTGTTAAATGACAATGATATCTTTGGGTATCATTGTAATATTTAGCTGAAGCTCTGGTATTGTATCGGCATTAGTACATACTGTAATATTACAATACCCAGCCTGGTTTTTGAAACTAATATTTTGCAAATAAAGCTGCTTAAAATAGATAAAGCCAGCTGCAAAGATCCATTGGATTTAACCCCCAGGATGTTACCCCTCTGTGGGTGGATCAGTGTCTCCATTGTGTACCATGAAACCCCTTTCAGAGGTGAAAAATCCAACAGTAACAGTTGTCTTTTCTTTGTGTGTGTGTTCATCAGGTTTATTATACAAACCTCAGTGAAATGATTAGAGCTCCCTAATCATCCCTGGAGAAAACAGGAAGAAACACTATTGAAGTCCCACCCTCACATCCTCCTTCTGGTTGTACTGAATACATATTTTTGATATAAATCTCCTACAGGCTGACAGGAGCCAGAAGCTCTGGTTGAAAATTTTAACAAGATGTTTCATCCCTCATCCTCATCCTTCTCTCTCACTCTCCTTTACCACTTTCCGCCTCTTCCTCCTCTTCCATGTACTCTCTCCCATCTTGCATTCTTCCCCCGAGCGTCCTTGTCAGTGTCAGAGTCAGCTGATGCTATGGAGAAAAGAGGCGAGGTCAATAGTTTGTCTCCCTGCCGTATAAATAATGTGACTCAGAGGCTGACAGAATGAGTTTGGATGGCGGCAGCAGGGATAAAATGGCTGGAATA